>JANIJG010014636.1:0-39697 GCA_024611175.1 Megaceryle torquata
ATAAAAAGTAACAAAAAAAACACCCACAAAAAATCCTTGCAAGTTATTTCTCAAACTTTTTTGGGCAGTGCTATTGATGTAGTCACCTCTAGGCATGTAACACAACAGCTCACTTTAAATCTGAAGGTACAGCACAATTGTTTGCTGTTCAGATAGGGCACATAAAACTTTGATAAAAATGACAGCCATTCAGAGCTTTTCTAGACCCCAGTGAAATATATTTTCATTTTCCTCCTACTTACATAGTTGTAATTCAACAGATGGTTTAAATCAAGAGCTTACCTCTGCTGAACAAAGCCCAGCACACCAGCTGCCAGTCTCACTGCTTCAAGTCAGCACAGAAGTATGGTTGCTGGGCACTGCACTGTCTCTCTCTCAGGTCGCAGCAAGTTAGTCAGGACATAACATTATAGTCAAAAGAGAGTCTTGAGCTGGATTGCTGGAGTCTGGGCTGGCTGGGCCTCTCTGTCAACAGCTACAGAAGTTGTATTTTTGATTAGCAGTTGTAAATGTGCATTATCTTTTGATTTCTTAATAAATCAAGTTCAGGTGTGTATACATCCTCTACAGTGTTCATTAGAGTAACATTGAACTCTGGCACAAGCCCAGAAAAGTGTAACTTAAAATTATTGCCAAAAACTGAGCTTAGCTTCCCATGTGGTGTTCACTGAGCCACCTGCAGAGTCCAGCAGATGAACTACCACAAGCAGGAGCCCAGGAGATGTGCCTGCCCCTTGTGCTCCTGAGGGTAAAGGAAGACTGCCACCATTTAACTCAGCCCATCACCTGAAGAGCTGGCCTTGAACATGTCACACTGACCATTAAGGGTCGGTTGATGGCTGATAGCTGTGTCGCCAGTGATACTGAGCTAATCCTCTCAGTGTTGTTCCCTCCTGTGTGAGAGCTGCTGTTGACAGGCACTGCAGCACAGGGCCAAGCCCACTGGTGCTCTCTGCCTAAGCCAAACCTGCCATGGGGCTGGTCTGACTCGTGTGGCATGATAAGATGAAGCTCTACAATCTCTTCTGAAAGGTAAAAAGTAGAAGAATGGGACAAAAACCTTTGCCAAGCTGTTCAGAGTAGACCCTGATCTTGAGAATATTCCCCATATGCAAAAAGGAGTAACAGAGCACATCTGTTTTTGTGATGTAGCTGATGGTATTTTGATCACTCAGGTCCTGCACTTCCCCTTGACCTCACATCACCACTTTCTGTTAATACAATTACTTTTGGGGCATCCTCATTTCCCACTAGCTTTAGTTTTGAAGTTAAACAAAATTAGTCTTTTCAGGGCAATTGTGGAATACACAGTGGAGCATTTAAAAGAAGGAGAGGTATAGGAGGGAAAAATTGAGACTGTAAAGAGATGTCCCAATTTTTAATATTATTTATATATCAAATACATTGTTATAGGTAGAAACAAAGAAGTCTGTACCACAAAAAAAAGAGTTTAAGTTTTTGAATTTGCCTCTATGGCATGCTGAACAGAGAGCAACATCATACCTAAGATCCATGGGAGATATCCCCGCACAAGTCTTTCCTCTGACCACCTTGAATTGAGCACTGGTCCCTATCTCATCCAGCTGCTACAACTGCTGGCTTACAGGCAATTTTATTCCTGATTTGCTGAACTTTTAATTAACTCTACAAAATGATTGGCACTAGCAGGATATACAGAGCCCATGAACCAATGATTGGGAAACTAGTCTGCAAAGCAGCTTCAAATCCTTGTCCTGCTTGATTCCCTCTCAGGCTCAGTGACTATTATTTCACAGCTCACTGCGCTTTGTTGACTGCAGAGCTCCCCCACACAAGTATCCTAATTTCTGAATAATTTTTCCATGTTCAGAAAGTCCACCCTGTTTGCAAAACTTTTCCCTCAAACTCAATCAAAGGTAAGTTTAAGTTCTTGTGACTCAGTATTTTCCTAGGGAAAAAAAAAAAAAAAAAAAAAAAAAAGGCAGTATGTTTCAGTCAAAAACCTGTAATCAGCTTGAACTTGTCAGAGTTTCCCCTACCCTTGACTATGTGGCAATGTGTGCACAGTCCCAGGGAAAGCTCCAACACTGACTCGGTGACCCAGTGAAAATCCTGGAAGCAGGAAGACAGCATTGAAGACCTCCATTAAGTAGCATTTGCATCTATTGACGAGGTGAATTACAAAACTTCCCAGAAGTATTTGCAATGTGACAGCTTAGGAAAGACACCTAGGAGTTGTACCTCAGACACATGATGTTATAGCAGTAAAAAAATTAGTGGCTGTATCTTACCCCCTGGAGCCCATCTGCTCTTCTTAAATCCCCAGGAACCAAAGCTGCAGAGGCAGAGGGGGTCCCCTCGTGCACAGCCTTTCCCATTTCCTCTCATTGCTACAAGTCTGCAGTGTGATGACATGGATTTATTCGAAGGATACAGTGTGGAAGATGACCTGGACACATGTGACACAAGCAGGAGGCACCTCACTGTAACTAGTGAGTAATGACACAAATAGTTATTTAGGTTGCACATGACTAACGGATAGGAATTAGTCATATCTCTGATTCCTGGGCAGCTATTTATACAGCTTATCTGATATTTTAAAGGAAAGTGCACTATTTTCTAGTCCAAAGAGGGATGGGGTGTGTAAAATAAGAACTCATTTCTGCCTTTGACTAAACATTAGGAAATTGGTTTCCAAGTTTGGAAGTCTCTGGATGTATTTTTCCAGTTTTTCTTTCTTTGAGTTTTCCTGACTTCAGTCAGGAGGTGAAATGCCAGAAATACCCAGAGACACCCTATCTAACCAGACGGCTCCCCTGCAGGCGGTGCAGCCCGACGGGTGTTTTTCCAAACCCCCCTGAACTCTGAACCTTCAAATCATTTACAGATCTCTTCCACTCGGTGGCGAAACCACATCCCTGCATGACTTTTGAAAGGAGGAGTGTGGTAGAGAGCCTGGATCAGCAGATCCGTGCTGTAATGTCCGTGGGGCTAGGCACAACCTGGGCACACTGTAATTACCCAAAGTAAACTTTTGCCTCTTCTACACAGGCTAGAACCTAAATAGAGCTTAACTAGCCAAAGGCAACTGGGAGACACTAAATTTCCAATTAAAAGCATTGTCTGGTCTGACAGTATTTTCTATAAGAGACTAAAGTTTTCTGTCCCTGATGATAAGATGGTTTTTATTACAAAATCTAATGGTTGTATTGTACATGACTGTTGTGTATAGCACAATTTACACAGTTGCTCTAGTGTCCTTTGCAGTGGAACTTGTATCACATCAAAATGTGCATGACTGTAAGAGCGAGGAAAAAGAAATATTTCTGTGGCTGAAAATTCCTCTTAGGTAGCTATTATTGAAGCATGTGCAAGATTGCACATCAAAACATTTTTATTGTTAGCTGGTGGAAACCACATTGACAGACAGCAGTAGTTTAACAACTGCAATGCAGCTTAGTTTGTTATTTTGTTTTTCCATAGATCAGCTCTGTATTTTAGGAGACTATAATTTTGAAGTTATGAAGCCTGTCTTTAGAAATGCATACTTCCTTCCTCCCACTTTCAGTATCTTTATTAAGTTTGTACAAGACAAGTGAATAATAAAAGAGATTTAAAAATAATGTTTTAATTTTTTTTGCTTGCTATATGGCGTCAGAGTACCATGGCCTCCTAATAAGATAATCAATGTGACTTCAGAAAATATAGTTAAAATGAACACGAGCAACAGTTTTGGAGGGTTTTTTTTGTACCTTAAGACCCAATTCTGTTTCTCTAACTATGCAGTTAATCAAAATACTCCAAAGAGAGGACTTCAGGAAAGCAAATGGAGTTTTCCATCAAATGGAGATATTAGAGGGAAAACTAGATGACAGAACAGAAAAGAGGCAACATACGGCAGTGGGGTTTTCCAATAAAAAGTCACTCTTAAAATCCAGCCGGGATTACTTGTGTGCATTACTTATGCCAGGTTCTGACCTATCTTCCCTCATCCATGTATAAACAGACACACTATCCATGGCCCGTAGCCCTGCTCTCCGGTGCGAGCGCATCCCGGGGCAGCAGCACGGCCCGGGAACGCCGCTCGCCGCCGCCGCTCGCCGCTAGGTGGCGGGCGAGGCGCTGTCAAGGCAGCCGGGGCCCCGCGGCACATCCACCCCCCACCCCCCCGCCGCCTCCTGCCTGGAGTTAGAAGAAATTGTGGCTTGTTACCTAGGTTTGGTAAAAGAAAGAAATAAATAAAAATAATTACCCCTTTTCCCCACTGTTATGAAGTCTTATTGCTCAAATTTCAGAGGCTACAGAGAGTACTATAAACTGTTCTTTGGATCCTTTGATGTACTAACAAAGGAAAACCATTCTTTCAGAGTTTACTATTTGCTTATTATCTTCACTTGAAATATTACCTGCTATCACACAATCATCCTGAAAAATCCCAGAAATCTTATTATTTGAGCCTTTGCCACCTGTGTGTATGGCTACTTATGAAAAAGTCCTTCTTACCACCATAGTTAGAAGTGTGAGCCTGTGAAACCCACTGTATCAGACTGTGATGACATCTCAATCCACATTTAGATTTTACACATTTATTTTACCTCTATTCTTTATTTTAATCCTGAGAAAGTGTTTGTTCAATGCTCTTGAGGCTTGCTGACGCATAAACACCACAACTGTGAAACAAAGTAATTGGAAGCTACAGAAACGTTTGGGTCAGGAATCTTCTAATGAAATGGAAGTGTTTGCCACTGTGTTAGTGTATGAAACATTCTATCAAGGAAGTGATGTTACCCACACTGCCAACATTGCTTTAATGTTTCTTGTTCCCTGCCTGTTCATATTACTAACCTAAGTAGCTATGCAGCATTTCTGTGCCAAAGTCACGAAAACTGACTTAAACGCCTGTCAGAGAATCTGAGGTAGTTGAATTCATCTGATTTTGTGTTTCTGCAGTAGTCTGCACATTTCAGAACAGATTTGTGTGTCCTACTCCATCTCCCACATTCAACACGTTCTTACTGTTCTTCTAGATTACGTCTCAGCTGCTATACACAGAACAAACTATAACAACAACATAATTTTGGATCAAAACTGGGCCAGATTTACTTAAGAGTAACTTCACAAAGGTCATGGGCTTCTGCCTTTGGCTCCAGCACCACAAGTAGTGCCAATGCTCAGTGTCAGGGCACACTGGAAATGAAAGCAGTTCAGCATTGTGGTTAACCTTGGATTCACAGTATCTGGGCAATTAACAGCCTTCGAAAATGCCAACAGAAAAGACAGACACATACAAAAGGAAAGGAAAAGGAGGAGAAGAATATGGTGAGAAACAAAAAATTATTTGAAAGCAATATATAGGGGAGTTATAAGGTACTGGTCTTCATTATTTGAGCCTGTTCATGAGCATGCACAAGGGTGTTCCTGCTGGAGTTCAAGTAAGAAAAGGAAACATGGAAGGAGAGAGTGAATATAAGAGTAAAGTGGTATAGAATAAGGAAATCTGTAATTTTTCATTTGTCTTTGAAGACTGAGGGACTTGCATAAACTTGCATAACTTTCACATAGAAGAACTGACTGTTTTGAAATTGAATGCAAAGATTCACTCCTGGGTAGAGTTATTTCAAAGCAGTAGAACAGTTGGTTCTTTAAAACATTTTTGAACTGCAATACTGAAAAACTGTTAATGGTAGCAGCACGAATAAGGCAGCACTAATGAATTCAGTCCTTGCTGGTAAGATACTGACATGCTTTTGAAGTAAAAGTGTCAAATTGTTTTTGTTTGTTTGCTAGGAGTTCATCTCCCTTTTTCACTTTCATTTAATCGAATGGGATTTTGGCTCTGCCTGTCATTCTGAAGTAAAATGGAAAAGCGGGAAGGGCCCTGTGAGAAATGAATTTAACAACCAAATGTTGTCCCTGAGAAACCAGAGCGGTTCCTCTGTGTTGGGGGGCAACAGCACAGAACAGGGGGGCTGTATGCTGCTCACAAGCTCAGTGCTGCCCAGCTCCCATTTGGTCTTCAAAAGCCATTCACAACATTTTTTAAAATGTTCTGAAATTTTAGATATTTTAAAGTCTATCCAAACATATCACGAGGAGCTCTGAGTGGTGGAAGCTTTTAGCTGTCGCCTATTTCATTGAGGTACCTAAGGACCTAGTATAAACCTTATATCAGTGCCCAGTTGTCAAGTTCTAGTTAACCTCCAAGAAGTTCTGCTCAGGTTTTACCTTCGAAAAAGTGAAACAAAATCCTGTACTCTGAGAACTGTCAACACACATGAAGTTTCAGTTTGAACTGAATTAAAATCATTAAGATTTGTTCAACATCAATTTGGCTCTTGCCTGAGTTGCCAGGATGCCTTATTTTATGTTGAGAGGAAGCTTGGGTCCTTTTTTTTGTTGTTGATAATGGTTTCTTTGGTAAACAGGGTTTGTGCAAGACCCACTGCCCAGGGGTGCAAGGCATGCAAAGGTCACCCTGCTTGCACCCAAGGCCAGGCTCTAGAGAAATAGGTCCCTCACTCAGAAATTGAACTTGATTTCAGAGTATGAAGCAGTTCCACAGATGACTTGGGCTTGACCTTCAAATGCCTTTAGATAGATAGAAGCATTGACAGTTACCCTCTGCACCCTGAGAATTTTTGTGGAAAAATAAAGAAACGCCCAGGGGGTATACTCTTGATTGTAGTGCTGAGTCAATGAATTGCAGTTCTCTAAATCATCTGAAGCTTTAGTTAACTATGAATATGTTTTCTTAATCTAGGAAAAGTGTAACAGTGCTTAAGGCTGACAGTTTGTGAATGTATATGTTAAATATAAGCATGCCTTTATATGGCAGGAAAGAAAAAGGAGTCTAGAGATGAAAGAAAAATTTTGTATTCCAGTGACCACTATCTGTGAAGAGCAAGTAGCTGAGGAGGAATACCCAGGAGCAGACCCATGGCTTCTGCAGTGTAGCTCAGAGTCCTGGCTGTACAATGGGCCTAATGCCATACAGATAATCCCAATGCACCCCAAGAGGCTGCCAAGAACCTGTCAGGGGAAACAGCTGGAGCAGCTAGAAAGCCCATCCAACTCTCACCGGCAGCATTTTCAGCATTGCAAACATTTATCTACCTGAACTTGTACGATCAGTGCTTCAATGTAAGGTGCTCAGAAACAAGGAGAGGCTTTGCCAGACCTTCTCAGCAGCTCAGGGGTAGAATATGGACCTGTGACAAGTATGATTTTCACCTTAATTACAGCTGATCCCAACATTATGCAGGCAAACACCCTTAGTAAGAGATAGGGACAGCAAAATCTGTGGCTTTGTTTAGGCACTGAAGTTTGGGTAGTTGGAGCAAAATGCTTCACTGAAACAAAGATGCTAATTTCTCTTTTCCTATAGCTTTATATTTTCATTTTAAAAAGAAATGGCTTTTTTCATGAACTATCTATAATAATGATTACAAACCTGGATAGTTATTGTGGCTCATCTATCGTATACATATTTGAAGATCACACTGTGCTCTGTGATCTGCTTAAACAGCATTTAGAATGTGCAGCTGCAGATGGGAATGTAGGAGGGGTCAGCGTTGAGGGGTTTGCATTTAGCATTGCCTACTGAAGTCCCAAAACTAAAAATGAGCCAGAAGAAAACAGCAGTGCTCTGCTTTGCATAAACTTACTGCAAACAAGCAGTTCCAAGGATCCAGGTCTGATTTCACAATTCTGCACATATACTCCTGCAAATCTTTTCAATACCTGCAGCAATAAATCTGTAGCCATCTGAGGGCTGGATTCAGATCTGAAATGAATATTTACTTCTGTCTATTAGGAGTAGGCAAATGGTCTAGGATCATTACCCTAACAAAACCCAGAATTTTATTTGTGGATTTGAAATGCTGTGTTTAAAGAGAACAATCACAAAACCTGTAAGTATATTGAAGTTCCTCTAAATTCAGTATGGGTACCTAAATTGTAATTAAATATGTAAATACTTGTCCCTATTGTATTAGGTCAGAGACAGAATTTTGTTCCTGTTAAGATTATTGCTTGTAGCATGAAACTGTATGACATGAAACTGTATGACATAAAGTAAATAAATACAGCAAGATAGTCAAAATGTCCATGAAAAAGTATGTTCTCATACCGGTTCTATCTTCCTAGCTTTTTCCTTCTTTCTTTGCTTATTTGTTGTGATTCTTCCTATGATCTGTTTCAGTCACCCTCAACAGGAAAACCTCATTATGGCAGGTTTTCTCCAAATTTACACCATCTGATTTCATATCAGGCAGAAATTGAACCTTGTTAGGACTGGCTAATTCCTGCAGCTTTTCTGATTTGAGCTTCCAACACTAATAGGGGAAATTTCTAGCAGTACTTAGTAAGCTGTCTTAGTAGGAACATGAATTTGAGACCAACACAGTGAATTTAAGTAAAGCCTACAGTTATTTCATGATCATGCATATTTACACAGCTAACTAATCCAGAGAGTTTTCATTTGCCAGCCAGATACAGAAACAGGTCACCCAGCTGCTGTGACCTCTTCACTTGGGATTTATCCTGTGAACTTGGAATTCTTGCTACAACACTCCTGTAATCACTTTCATCATAATTTCTTAAACTGTTCATGAGACAATAGCCTCAAACCACAAAAAACTTTTCAATCTTTTAGTCAAAAAGCACTCACTCTTTCCTTTTTTCTAAGGGATAAGTGCTCTGTGCAAGTTCTTGACTGTGAATAGCTCACCCTGCCTTCTAACACATGGGCTGAAACAGTGTTGTGAGCCAGCCCCATATAACCATCCCCACACAGCTCTGCCACTCACCTACTGACCCCAGGCACTCGTTGCTACTCCATAAATACAGTTCTGTTATCCCAGCCTCAATCACATATGGGATAAATGTGGTTTTGGTTTTGTTTTTTTTTTTTTTTTTTTTAACATGTTGCAGACATATTCTCTCTCATTTAGGCAGAGAATAGCAGACAAACATTTATATGGAGATAACCATCTCTATCATTTCTGAATACCTCAGCAATCCTTGGGATCGTACTTATGCCAGTTTGTCAGACTTTGAGAAAATCTCTCCTTTTGCATCATTTCACCGATTGACCGTCTGATTCTTACATATGTATTGAAAAACCTGGATTTATCTCCTCTTAGGAACAGGATCCAAACTTGAGTTTCATACCAAAGCATATCACCCTATAGCACTTCTGCTATTCATGCAAATTGCGCAAATTTGCCCAGAGCAAATAAATATGATCTTATTATCACTGAAAAAAAAAAAAAAAAATCACACACACAAAAATCCCAAAGCAAAACAAAAAATCCTTAGACTCCTGTTTCACCTCCTTTGGAAGAGCTGGGATTATAAATGTTCTTAATCATTTTGAAGGTTGCAAATGAGGTTGAGGTTGCATCCTAAGCATATAAGTCTCAGAATCCCAGTCACGGAGTCCATCAGTGATGTATTATTTAACAAGAAAGTGACATTCGTCAGTCACATCTATTGTAAGCAGACATGTTTCCCCAGACATCTATGTGAAATGGACAGGTATTGTATTAAGAGCTCAACATGTTTCCAGGTGGTTTTAATCCCTTTTCTCTGACTCTGTACTTCTATCAGGCAATCAGCTTAGGTCACGCTCACCTCAGTGGCCCATCACAGCAGTCTGCGTTTAGAGGCAGAAAATCTGAATCTTCACACTGCTGACTTTATTGTTTTACAGACTATTGATTGCAAGTCATCAAGTTTGAGCAGTTCAAAAGGATCAACCTCTGGAAAAGAAAACCAGAAAGATGGAATGAACCTATACACAGGATGGGGGCACTATTGCAACTGAACTGATAAATGGCATTAGGCTGATTTCATGTAATGTGCATAAATAGTAATGAAGGAAGGTTCTCTGGCCTCTTCTGTGCAGCATCAGAACACAGCTAGCCAGAAGTTCGCAATACACCACTGTGTCCACATGGCCTGCAGAGAAGGGGGTGCTGGCAAGGACCACAGCAAGGGCTGGATGAGGCAAATGTCCCTCTCCAGGGCCTCCAAATGGAGCAGAAGCACCATGTTTCTCCCCATGTGCCCATGCACACCTTATGCAAGAGGCACCACATAAACAAGAGCCAGGGTGGAATGAGTAACAGAGTTGGTAACAAGCCCACCAACCCTGTTCAGGCTGCTCCAGAAAGGGAAAACAGTGAGAGCAGATGTCAGTATCCAGATGAGGGCTGAGGGTTGCTGAACAGCTTCCCTGCACTGTTTCACTGCTGAAGGGCAGTGGTGATGGGGAAGTCAATGGGAACAGCTAGAGAACAGTGTTCTGGAGGCAGGGTGAGGCTACCTCTGACAGACTCCATTTGAATCTCACAGACCTAAATGCACCTACGTGCCCACCACTTCACTCTGGCTCTGGTGCAGTACAGAGGGAGCTGCTCTAAACATGTAAAACAAAGATGGAAAAATAATATGTTGGCTGAAAGAAGGATTTCACAAAATTTTATAAACTCATCATGGGGATTTATTTAAATACTAGGTTTCAAAAGTTGCATAACAAGTAAATAGATGCAGATAACTTTTTTTACATCTCACCAGCACTACAAACAAGACCCATTTTTCCAGCACTCAGTCACAGTACTGAAAATATGTTTCCTCCCTTGAGATACTGGTGATCAAGGTTGTCGAAAGGGAATTTAAAAAAAAAATAAAATTAATTCTTCAAGCTGAAAATATTTAAGACAACTTTGAGAAGATCTCTGGTTTTCAAGATTTTGGTTTTCTTCACCTCCTTTCATAACTATATTTAATATAATCTGTGCAAGAAAAATAAGACTTTCCCAGACATACCTTCTTCAATGAACTCACACTCTGTATTGCTCGGTATAATAGTGTCAGTAAATGGGTCTATATAGTCTGTTTAGGTCTGAAGAGAAGAAGAATATGTTAGATAAAATATAGCTTTGTGGTAAGAACTTTTTGCCATGTAAACACATCCAGAGTCACATTCTTAATACCCCTGGGCAGTAACATGGCAATATGGCAAACTGTATCCTCTTGAGACCATCAATTGCAAGAGACCAGTTTCTCCCTGTCCCTCTCCACAGCAAGGACTTGGGGTCCTCCACTGAGGCTCTGCCCTTGCTCAACAGCGTGTGCTAATCAACTGTGCCTCCTTATCTTTGCAATAAAGCATGGTAGCAAAATCTAGCTATTTTTTGCTATGTTTAAGTTGCAGGGGGTTTTTGCCCTTTGTTCCACTTATTGTGTTGTATTTATCAAAATCACAGCATCAAATGTCTGACGTACTACAGCCTGAAGGAGATTAAAGGTAACAACCAGAAATGCAAATAAGGAAAAAAATCTAGTTTTGAGGCCTGTTGTACTTAAACCTGATGCTTGACTCAGCCTGAACATTTTTTTCAAAGAGAGGTAGCATAATCCCAGCCAAAATGAGAAAAATGGAAGTGATAAGCAGTTGAGACTGTGACCACATCCTCCACATTCCTCATTCAGAGCCATCACTTTTCTCAACTCATAAACAGAAAATCCCATTAGAAGATATCTAGTAAAGAGCGCTCTCCACCTCACCAGAACCCCTCTGCTCTCCACATAAGCCACAGCTAAATACAATTGTGTACATTTCTACCAGCTTTTCTTTAAATTATCCATTTTTCACTGACTTCTTTTTGATGTTGATATACTTACAGAATGAATGAGAACTGGAGATAATACCTTTGATTCAAATAGAGAGAGTGTAACCCTAGAAAAAGGTTTTATTTTGCCTAGAAATGTTTTCATTTTCACAGATGAGTCAATGAAACTAAACTTCTAAAGTTATATATAGTTTACCAGGGTTTGGACTAACAAGAGTATTAGTTTGGAAAAATATACCTTTGTGGTTTTATTAACAACAGTTTTTCTTCTACTATTATTAATGTTTTGTGATATTGCACACTGTAAGAAGAACTTCAAGACATCAGCAGTAGAACATGGCACTGATTCAGGATGCATCATTTGATATTAGACTCATTAGGCCTTTAGAACACAAGTTAAGCTGTGAATTTCAAGTCTATTTTTTGATAAACTCTTTGTAGATTACTTGTATTCCAAATGTTTGCTCATTTAATTAGAACATAAAAGATTTTTCTCTTTGACTGGAGCTTGCTTCCGACCCTTCTTGACTGTGTGTGGTTTGTATTGTTCCTGGCTAATGAGATATAGGATATGTACTAAACATTTACACATTAAAGGCTTCCTTCATTCAGCATGAAGGTGTTGATACATCAAGGATACCTCAAACATGCTGAGATTCCAACAACTTGTCAGACAAATTAGCACCTTACCAATCGGGGGTGAAATTGAGCTTCACATTTCTCCCTGGTGGGAAGAAAAAAATCAAAAATCACTGTAGTTTAATGCTTTCTTTGTAAATATGAACACAAAAGGCTTTATCACCTCTGTAGTGTAAATTATAGCTCTCACTGACTATCTGATTTTTAATTTATTGGTTTTACATGATCTCAGGCAACTGAGAGCAAATCCATTGTGTCATTCATCTCTCAGGGCAGATAGCTCCTCTCTTTTAAGTTTCTTTCTTTCACAAATATTTAAAATCTACACCTATATATTAAAATGGAAGAAAATCAAAATCTCAAATTCATATGTTCCACTAGCACATAACTACCACGGGTTTTTAACCCAAAGTCTAGGAAGTATGTGAAACTAAGGGTCTGTATGGCAATGAAACCATAAAGGTTATTTTTTTTTTCCCAGTTGATTAGTGCTGATAATTAGTGCTCAGTGTTTCTGATTGCTGGCACTCTGCATAAGACATTCAGAGCACCAGAAAGACCTACTATCAAATAATCCAGCCTAATCAAGTATCCCAAGCAAGTAACTGGGCTGGGCGTAAGGTTAAGATCAACCTTAGGTGCTGTAGACACTATGGCAGGAACCAATGACTATCCTGTACCTATGAGCTGCAAATACATATGTAGTGGGAAGATCATGACACAAATTGCTGCCTACACAAGGTCTGGGGAGGAGAGATTAGTATCATAAACCCCTAATACAGGAATAATTTATGCATCAAAAGGTCTTTCTTGAATTTACATACCTCACTGTGATACTGTCACAAATATACATTTTCCTAGATTATGAGGTCATCAAATCAACCTATAATCAAAGCAAGAGGTGGTCTCTAAGGTTTCTAGTAGAGCAGAGTAGGGCTGTTAGTAGTATCTCAAACAGGGCAGATAAGGGCTGGTAAAGCACAGACAGGGGATTGACTGCTGATTGTATGTGCATTGCATGGGCTTTTCAGACTCGTAAACCAAAGATCTTGTAAAACAAAGAATTTCATATAGAAATCTGGAGAAGATCACATGTTTCTATTTTTATAGTACACTTCAGAGCAATCAGGATACTTCAGTCCTGCTCAGTAACATATATTACATAAATTTAAACGCACAGGTTTTTGCCTTGAGGGGGAAAAAGTCCCAAAGAAAAAGATGTAGAATGTCCTTAAAAGAGAAATTTTGGTTACCATACATATAGTGATGTGATTTATAAATATGTAATTAAAAGGAACATATTCACGGACAGGTTCATAAATCTGTAGACAAGCGTCAGTATTTGACTAAAACAATAATGGCAAGCACTAATTGCAAGTGGTTTGTTATATGGCTACTGGAATCAAGTAGTGAAGAGGATCATAGACTCCTTATTAGTTAGGACCACCTAGAGTGATGGAAAGCTTGAATGATCAAAGAGAAGACAGTTTTATGCTACAAATGTTGATATACTCCTGAGCTTTCTAGCACAATTTAAGATCTAGTATAAACACTTGACATGCTAACTACTGAACAGGGAAATGAGTGTAGTTAACAGACTATAGAAATTTTGTTTGCATCAAAGATAAGTCAATAATATTCAATGTTATATTCCTATTCCCTATTATATCACAAAAGTTTTGTATTAGTACCAGAGCTCATCAACTTATTTTTTACAACCTTAATCATTTTTAATATAGGTTATGATATAAACATAGAATAAATTTAATGTATCCTCACTAAATAAGCAACACACACTACTGGAAATATATTTGCAGGTATTAGGTTTGAGTTCTTTTAAGTATGGAATAAAGCAAATAGATCTCAATATAAAATGGACAACTGCCTAATTAGAAGGGTTGTCACCACCTCCCTGCCAGTATTTAAAATCCACTTTCTCACTCCTAAACTGTCAAGATGTCTTCATTGCAACAGTTTAACAGAAGCTTAAAAGAATAAACCAGTGTATATGATCATGTGCTCCACTACAAAGTCAACATCACTTCATAGAACCCTCAAGCTTGGTATAGAGATGTCCCAATCTCATTTGAGTTTGCTTTCTCAGACCATTTAATGCTTAGTCCCATGCAACATTACTACAGAATCAGGAATGAGTTTAACACCTGAGTTCTACCTTTTTGAAGGCACAATGATATCCTTGGTTCAGGTTTAGAAAATATCCATGTTTGAGGAATCAATTCAACCTTTTGGAAGAAATTAGAGTCTGGGGCTGTCAACTTTGAACCATCCCCATGTTTAAGGTTCAGACCTCATTAGTTTTGGTTAGGAATAATCTCTAATTATCAAGAGAGTTTCTTCAAGCTGCACTTTAGAAATTAATCTTTTTTTATAAGCTGTAAACTATTCATAAAAAGCTAAAAACTGTGGGAAAAATTAGCATTGATGGATGTTTTCTTACCCTCCATCAGGAAATGATGTACTTGAAACTCATTACAGATCTTCATAGAAACTCTGCTGAATGTGTCTTGGGTTTTGTGCTGTTCAGCACACACAGAATTTACTGCATAATTCATATCTCTTGTGTCACATTTAATGTATAACATGTATTTCCTGTTAATTATGAAAATAAAAAGGCATCCTTTCTTTTAGAAACATAATCATGAAATTAAGAAGCATGAAGTTGTATTTTACCCATTTTCCACAAAACTTTTAAGTCAGTATTGCCTCCTGCACAGAAATAAAAGGCAATAATTGCACTGAGAACTCACTAAACATGCTTTGCTTCTCCTTCATACACAAGGCACAGCCTCTCCCCAGTGTCCACACAAGGAGACATGCATGGGATGTTGCCCCACCAGACCACCTTTCTCTTTGGAGCCATGGGTTGGCATGTGGTCCCCTTAAGTTGCTTCCTCAGAAAGAGGTTTGGATGTTTTCATGTCTCTCTTCATAGAAGTCAATGAAACATTAGGCACCCTATATCTCATTTTCCTCATTCAAGGTTGAAGATTATTCAGTAATATTCTACTTCACTTCACCCATCCATCTATATGAGTTCGTTCAGCTTCCCTTACCAAAAGAATGCAGAAACAAAAATCCCATCTCAGCATCATACCCACACCAATATATCTTACAAAGTTATATTGTCTGCCACCCTGAAAGGGTAAGAGAAGGAACGAGTAAAGTGATGGAGTAAAACAAGGAAGAAGCAACACCATAAATCTCAAAATACACCATTCTTACTTGGAATAAGAAGGGGGAGGGAGGTAATCGGCACATAATGGTACACTTGGCCCCCATATTTTCATCAATACAGTAATTATTCCCCTTTGGAGAAATAATCCTGTGCTGGTATTATGCACTCTGTGGCTAGTGATGCAACTGGTTTAATATCGTTTTCATAGTTCACACTAGCATCACATCAATATCAGGTTTTTACAGGGCTTTAACCAAATGTTATTAACCTAATGAAAGTTGATAGCCCAATAGATGTTGTGGACCTGTTCTAATCATAAAATTGTATTGCCTGCTTGGAGTACACTCAAGTATTACAGTGTGTAGTTCCCTGAGGAAATCATCTATATTTTTTGATCATAAGTATATGCATCATTTTCAGAAATGCAACCACACATAGCTCAGATGTTATGGTTCTATACTGGCTGCAAGACATGTGGGAGCCACAGGGTAATCTGAATGGGAGTAAGCAAGACAGCTGTCCTTGGATCCAGACAAATCTTGTTACTCAGGCAAGTTTGATGGGGCCCTTGGATACAGAGTATTCTTTCTCACTTATAAGATGGTCCCATAGTTCTCCCTTTTCAGAAACTTGTAGGTGATACTCCTTTTTAACTCTTGACACGTGAAAACCTTCGTTCATAATTGATAAGATCAGTAAACCTGATTAGCCATGTAGAGCAATATAAAGGTGTGTAATAGCAAGAGTGTCAGTAACCTCTAAAGAAAGAAGTAAGTCTGAATAAAATGACATATAATAAGTAGCGATGATACTCAGAAAACTGCTTTGTAAAGACCTGAAGCAGATCCCCACCAAAACAATTCTGCAGAATGAGAGCATAATTTTGATACCTTCCCTAGGAGGTTTCAACATCACTGAAATTTAACCACCAGAGCACATGGTTACTGGGATCTGGTTGTTAAAAATAAATAAAATCCTTGGGGAAGAATTGATTCTTACACAGCTAATCTCTATAAGAAACAAAAATGGCCTTGGTGGAAAAAAAATGCAGGTGTTTGTAACCTTCTTCAGGGTGGAATTTAAAATCTGGGTTAGCAAACAATACAGTTACCACTAGTTACTGTAGTACGTGTATTTCTCATGACATACTTAAGCATCAACTTCTAGAGTAACATGGCTCTGTAAAATCATCCAGTTCTCATTAAAAAAAAAAAAAAAAAAAACCAAACCTTTTCATGATTGTGTGGAAAATTAGGAAGTGACCTTCTAAAACCACAAGGTCTGGAAGGCTAGATTTGCCAAATGTCTAACTTAACTTCAAAATCATGGCTCTGAAGTCAGTCTCATGATTTCTAGTTGCTTAAATCATATTTTATTGAAGTATGGGATGGCAATGATGCAAGTGTTGGGACATAACTTTTATCACTCCAAAAACAAATGTGCCTCTTAAAAATCACTGGTATAATGCAGGGATTTTTACATAGTCGTCTTACAATAAAGCTTTTCCCATCACCCTAGCATTTCACCTCAAGGCAAATTCAAAGGTTTTTTTCGGGGTATTTATTCTTTTATATATACTAAATGAGTTTTAATTAATAGTCCTTTAATTTTTTTAATCTCTAGCTCTCAGTTTTGGAGTTCTTTGCCTTGGAACAGACCATTTCACCATTACACACTACACTTATTTTACATTTTTGCCTACTTAGGGTTATTTTGCTGTTAAAGTTTCTTTTGGCAATTTTTATCTGTTGAAAGTTTATTTAAAACATTATAAAAAAGAAATACAATTATTAAGATTCATTACATGCTAGAAGTCTATCCAGCTGTTCCAAATGTTTGTCATTTTTCCTTACAAACACACATATTTCACAAAACCCTCATGTTTCCTTCACTCTTTACTAGTGTAAACAGTGAGACTGATATTCTTTGAAAAATATATCTGCGCAGATCATTTGTCCTTGAAGTACAATACTTATTCTGCAGGAATATTTTATATAAGACTGGAATTATTGATAGACAGCCTTGACAAAACATTTAGGACAAAATATTGTTGCTGTATTGAACTATATTGCATTGTTTTCAACTCAACTGATGAAATAGTTTGATTTCAATAGTTTTGATCAGGGAGATTCCAAAATTAAACAAATCAAATTGAATCTGACAGATCAAAATGTACTACTTAATTTTGGTGAAGAAAGTCTCCACCAATGTCTAAATTTAAGAGGAATTAATTAAAAAAAAAAAAGAAAGAAAAAAACCCCCACACCACACAAACCAACAATCTGTCTTCTCTGCAGAAATAAGCATCTCTTCATACCCCAGCCTTTTAAAGCTAAGATTTCCTGTCTAACAGAATTACGTTGCTCTAAAAGTAATGTATATATTGTAAAGATCCTACATAATGAATTCACAAAGGAATTTTATATTCAAAAATTTTTTAACCCTTCTCAAAATAACAATTTTTCAACATTGTCCAAAATTTCTGTCAATCCCCTTGGCAGTACAATTGATGATAGACACACTCAGATATCCAACCCTCAAAATGTTAACAGCACTACATAAATGTGCTCTCAGGTTTCCTAATCCTCCAAGCTCTCCTCTAGCTCTAATTTCAATTTTCCATTGATAATTATTATTGAAAGGAACAAAAACCATTGTCTGATTCTGAACCCTTGCAAAGTTTAACTCCTGCCTTTTCACTGGGAAAAAAGTCCATAGATGTAATGATGTTCAGTAAGACCATAAGGGTAGCTAGCTCAATATCATGGATTTAGTAGTGATCAACAGCTGATCACCATGGAAATACCTATGAAATGTCCCTTTTATTGGTCAGTTGAAGATAAAAGCCAAAACTATCCCTAGCACCAAAGATAGTAATTTGCCTTACTCATACATAAAGAATTGCTAAAATTATTCACACAGTTATTTTCTTCTCAAGTTCTTTGGCAGACTATTAAAAACCAGTATTTCCTCTGCAGCTATCATGAACAGAATTTGACAAATTTTCTTAACTCAAAGGGCACTTCCAAATATGCATTGGGGCTTTTATAGGTTTGATAACACTGCTAGGTTTTTGGTACAACTGCTTTATAGAACATACAGTAAAACAAAAGTTCTCCTAGATCCTTAGCACCTCACCTTGAATGTAGACACTCCTCAAACCAAAGTCCCTCATAAGTCAATTTAGTTGTTTTGTCTCCATGTCACAGTCACATAGCCTATACTCTTTTTCAAGAATTACAAAATCATGAGGAGGAAGTCAATCGCTGATACCCAAAAAGGCTGTGGTGGGAGATATTTCCTCAGCAAATGCTCTGACAGTCAGAGAATTGTTAAGCAACTCAATAGAGAATTACCAGCAAAGGATGATTAAGAAGAGTTGGAGTAATCCCAGCTTAAGTATCATAATATATAACCAGAAACTAACCTCTCCTGTCAAGACTAGCTCTTCCGCTTAGAATAGCGCGTCACTGTGCCTCATGGAAATGAAACAGCATATGTTTCCAAATATAGAGCAAGTACACTGTGCTTGCCAGCTGTCTTCATGGACTGCAAACATACATTATTACTGTAGGCAGAAAGTCACTTCTAAAATACTTTACAAAGTTAGGAAAGAGATCTAAAATTTTAAACAAGCAGCATATTCAAAATAGTTCAAACAGATATTTGAAAGCTGCAGAGTGGGGGGGGAAGTGGAACTGTTAGTAACATCATTCCTCCAGGAAGCACTTTCAGCTAAATCCCTGTAGAGTTGGACATCTGCAGAAAAATTTAACACTAACATCCACAGTAGTCATTCAGTGGGTGCTAGCTGATGAATGATACGGAGCTCTTAGAGTAAGAATCCTGTTGAAAACCTGTGGCATTTCTAAAAACAAAACCAGGTAATGGTTTCCAAAAAGGAACAAAGTATATTGTGAACTTGATACTCCTCTCAATTTATAGTGCGAAACCACCCACAAAATAATTGATAGTTGTTTTTCATTTTATATCTTGTTGAAACAGAGGAAACATTTGGTCATATGATGCACTTTCACTATGTTAGAAATATCTGGACAATTTAGAATTGGTGGAGGAAAGGCATGAGCTGCTTGTTTAGGACCCTCTGTTCCTGACATACACCATTATAAGATTATTTTTACTTAGGTGGATTTTTTTTTTTTTTTACTAAAAGGTGGGTATATACCATATATATCCATATTGTTTGGGACATACATGGACAGAGAATAACTTCTTTAAGATTAACAGTGACAGTAACTACAACAGAAAAAATATTGAAATTGAATGGACCCAACCTCAGAATTTGCATGGATACAAAATTCAATATTCCTAGGATTTCTAAAAATGTTTTTCTGTAGCTCCCCAGTAGCTGTTTTCACTGGTTTGAAAGTCAGATGAAAATCTCATTGTATCAATCCAATGATTGTAATCTCCCCACTTTTCAGTAGGACAAGAATCACTAGGGGATACATTTTACCAAATGACAAGAGTGCATTGGGAAACAATCAATACTGGGAATAAACCCCATGGTGGTCTTGTATAGGCATGAAAAGACAAGAGAAGTCCAGAGTAATGGAACCACAAAATTTAAATGTCTTATTGCCATTGGGTCATTTCTCAGACACGGTATGCTGAAAAAATAAAAATAATTAAAAAAAAAATCTATGGAATTGTCAGGGTTACAAAGGCTCACTTCAATGAGAAGACAACACCCACAGTGGTCGGAAGGACCATAACCTGTTGCTGTTTATGCATAAATCGGCTCAAGTAGCCCCCTTCTACCAAAATTACTATTTATCAACTTTAATTGAAATTTCAGAAATAGGAACACATTTTGCTGTTCTTGTTTTTCTTGGTTTTGTTGTGCTTATTCCACAATGAAGATTTAGCTTTTATTTAAACTGGATGAACCAATACTCAGTTCAGCTGCTAGATTGACTGAGTTATCAAATGCCTGTTATGAATAGTATACAGAAGGAGAACAAGTTGACCTTGAACTCACTAAATGTTATATGACTACTACCCATTTCCAGAAAAAATATGAATATTTTTTCCAGATTTGCTCTTTTTACTTTCCTTAAGGCTGTTCTCAGTAACAAATGCCTTTCATCTTACCAAGATGTTTGTTACATGGAAGGTTTGGGAAAGGTGAGAACAACATTTTAATGATTAATTTAATGCTTGTGGATTGTAGAGGATTGATTATATTGTAGGCTGAAATCCTAGACTTAGCCAAAGGCTGCAGAGAATATTGTTGCTATAATACTAGCATTGCTTCCCAAGACCTGTTGGATTTTGGTTTATAATTTTTTATCACTGGAATGATTTGGTCTTGGTGACTATTCTTTCCTCTAAATTGGTATTTTCTTTGTTAAGCAAAGTCAGAGTAGATGACACTATTTAAATAGAATAAATAGAAGCAATCATAGTTTTGATCTGACAGGCTCACACAAACCCATGCATTATTCCTAAACATACAAACATGACCTTAGCGCCTCTAGCTGGTGTTGGAAATGTGTCATTCTCATGCACATGCCAAAGAACACAGCGAGAAAGGGGGGCAGTTAATGCTATAGGATCCAGGTAGAGGATCTGTGTTGTTACCAATAGAGAAGCACTCTAAATAGAATTAATTTAAGACACTCGTGCTCAGCACTGGATTTTGATCAAACACTTCAAAAGTAAAAAATAGCAGCTAATTTACTCTGCCATGAAATATATTGGTTCCTTTTCAAAAGCTACTTTCAGCTCTTTCAGAATTTGTGGACAAAGTGGTTTCTAGCTAATATATAGCTTTAAATGCTTTTTTGAAAGCCTCTTGCATGATAGAGTTCATAGCAACAGCTTCTGCTACTGCTTTAAGAGCACAATAAGGTTTAATAAGAAGGATGCACTTCAGTTCATAGATTGCTTGTTTTCTGCTTTACTTTATTCATCATAATCCTTACCTCTGTTTACTAAAATATATATATATATATATATAAAAAAATAAAACAACCCACCCAGAAATATAAAACCACTGACCAGTATTGATCTTCCCTATTCCAGAGCAGGTTCCCCTGATCTTGATCGAACCTGTCTCTGTCAGTAACAGCCTTTCCAGGAGACAGTTCTATTTAAAATGTTTCACAGGGCATCCAGTTATTTGTTCATTTGTCAGGAATGGTGGAAGAGACTATAATAGACAAGCAGCCTGAGCTGGCTGCTGGATGTAAGACTAGATTCAGTCATATCACAAATACAGAATAAGAATATATTTTCTGTGCACTGTGGAAAATAGGTTTATGATACATCTTGACCCCAGACTTATTAAAAAACCCATTATCAATATTAATTGAAATTGAAAATGTCATTTGAAATTTCACTGCAACCATTTTAGCTCTAATATTGGTTTTGATATTATGAAGTGAGTGACATTGGCTGCAGTATAGTACGCATGGCAGCTATCAATTCCACACTGAAAGATCTATTTTCCAGTTAAATGTAAAAGGAAATATGTTTTCCTGCACAGCACATCTCCCATCATCTGTACCGTATACTCATGTAAATCTTGAAGGGGATAGAGACTGTCATTATAATCTTGTTTTTCTAATGAAAACTATCTTATTCTTTCTAGTTTTTAAAGAGCTTCATCCGAAGTATAGCTTCAAATGAACAGTGATGTACACAAATAGTAGAAAAGAATGTGAGGTGCAAGTGTAGTCCAGACTATCCTGTGTCATTAGTACTATCAGAGACCACTACTGTCACTTAGGCAGATGGAGTGCCCATCCTACATTAGACATGGTGAGAAGAAACCCGAGACTTGTTGCTCCTCTTCTGACACACTTACAAGACAAACACATGCTCCATTAAAAATAACACAGCTCTGTTCTGATATGTTTCTCTCCCATTTGTCTGACTTAAAAATATGCCTCAGTTCACAGTGTTATACTTATTAAGATATAATATTACTGCTCTGCAATGAGGCACTTCAGAGAACACAGCAGGGAGGCTGGCTCCCATTGTGCTAAAGAAGGCAGCCCCTTCAAACTCAGTGCTGAAGCAAAACATGCTCCTCTTGCAACACATTCTCTTCTTGCCTATGGAGGTTTTTTGCTTTGTTGTTTTGTTGTTTTTTTGTTTGTTTTTTTTTTCCTTCTCTCTCTCCTTTTTTTATTATTATTTTCTTGAGTCATGCTGGTTCCACCTCTGAAAAGCTGTAGTGGCATAATTGTCACTAAAGCAGCTGCGTCTAGGAGCACTAGAAAGCACTACGTTACATTTTATTTTCTTTGCAAGGGTCACAGAGCATCAAGTATTATTTTAGCACATGTTGTTGTGGACAGCTTTAAATGCTAATTTGTTACTATTACTTAAGAGTAGTCATTGATGGGAATACTACCAGCATGTTGTCTAAACATTAGATATATATTTTGATCTTGCTTTACTCCTGCAGTAAAATCGTTCACAGGTTGCAAGTGCATGCTGCTGTTATTCATATAGTAACCAATAGGAGGGGAAACCTAGATTATAACTGTAGGTGGAAGATAAGCATATGGAAATGATATAGGATTTTGGTTCCTTCTTTTTTGGTTCAACTATATAAAGGAACTCCCTTGTGTCACTGATTTTTTGCATTAAAAATGATACATCAATATATTAGGTATAAATAATGCAGAATGCCACACATGGGGCCAAACACAAAGCTTGCAGTTGAAACAATAAAAAGATTGGTAAAGGTATCAGAAATATGTTTCCAAAAGAAGCAGATTTTAAAAGTATTCTGCTCTGTATCTTAGTAGTAAAGACAGTTTAGCTGGGTTTGTTGCACAGACTTTTTGAATGAGCATGTATACAAGCACAGCATACCCTCATTTAGAAATGAAGGCACCAGTTTTTCCCCATCAGGGTCAGTAGCCCAGATATTCCTCACAATGAAATTACCAGTGAACAGCCTGACCCTAGGGACAGGATCGCTGTCATGTGGTAGTGGCTGGGAATGTTTCAAATATTTAGCACTTGTGTGTACACCAGCTCTTAATTGTTTTTCCTTCAAAATGTCTGCAGAAAACAATCCAATGAGTCTGCTTAAAGTATAACAGGGTTTTGGGGTTTTTTTTTATTTTTAAGAGACTTTATGCTTCAGCCAATTTAAGCATTGGTGCAGACTTAATTTTTCAGAGCAGAATGTTTGTCAAAAAGTGAGAATGTTTATAAACTTTTTCCTTTTTAGTACAGTTTGATCAGCATCACTCCTCTTGGTCCCAGACTGAATTACTATTGTGACTGAGACCCTCTATTTGGGAATGATCACTTATAAAGAAGGTTCTTCCATTATGAATTAGAGTAACTGTGGTTTTTGCATGGGCTTCAGTTTCAGCCTCTGCTTGAACCACATTTTTGAACGGCAGGTTTTGGTTGAAAACAAATACAACAACAACAACAAAATCATAACACTGTCCATTCCATTTAGTTCTCACACATCCATTTCCCTCAATATAGAAATACAAATAAATACAGCCATCTAGCCTAACATCAACATTTCAACCTTTACTACAATTTTTCATGTCTCAATCAAGTCCTTTAGTCTTGGACAAATAAGAGGTTTTTGAGGCTGCCATAGTAAGCATCTACACAAAGAATCTTTATATATGAACTAATTTGCTGAAGCTGGTAAGTAGGTTCACAGGGTGGGGTTGGACATGCCAAGGAACTTCATACCCGGTCTGATTCACCGCATGTATATCAAATAGCTTTATTCTCAAAAAAAAAAAGTCAACATTAGCTGAGGAGAAATTAGAAATTTCAACTCTGCCAAGACAACATTCATTCTGGAGGCTAGACCATAGTAAGCAAATAAAATGCTAGTTCTTTCCCCAGAATAACAGAGGAGTCACTTAGGAGAGTCCAAAACAAGATATATCCTTCATTTACACACAGTCCCTTCCTAGTAATGCTGCTCTGGAGTCTGCCAGTATCTGCAAAATAAAGTGCCAGCATTTGGTAGTCTATGTGACAAAGTATCCCAAAATATAGACCTTGTAAGCCAAAGGGAAAGGAAAGATTCCAAACAAGATTCAAGGACAGAAATGAAAAAGAGACAGTGCATTCTTAGGATGAAAAAAAAAAAAAAAAATCCAAGAAAAGAGAGGCTAAGCGTAAGCAACATGCATCAGCAATACCTGGAAGATTCTGCTGTGCAGGTGTCCAAAAGTGGCAAAAGCAAACATCAAGACTAATGCAACATAGGTAGATTGACAAGGCAATTTCAGATTACTGTTACGAAGATCACAATGGCTAAATAAGCCTCAAAGAACAAGGAGTACATAAGTATTCTCTCATTTATCACAAGCACCGTACTTCATAATAATTTTAAAATTCAGTATTTCAAATTCTTTTATTAAGAGAAAGGTAAAGTAATTTTTACTGGATATTTGTACACCAAGACAACCCTTTACTCTGGGGAGGCTGCAAGTCCCACAAAATGTCCTAAACATTTTGTTGTCTGTAAACTGTCTCAAATATTCAGTCAGTAGCCTTGATCAATAAGTAGCTTTTCCAAACCTCTCTAAATGCTGGCAGAGTCTTTGCCCCACATTCTATTTCCTTTTTGCCTAGAAATAGATGTAGGTGATTGGTCAAAATTAAATTTGATTGTTTGGGATTTATCTATTATCAAAAATAGATATCTAATTTTCTGCTGACATACACGTAACAATTGTTTTATGGTAATTTGGGTTTATAGAAGATTAAAATGTCCTCAATACACATTTCTTCATTTTATTTCAAAATGCAAAAATAGCTGTATACCAGATAACCATTATATGGGCAAATACAGAACCACTCTTCCTGATTATGGGGAATCATTCCAGCATTTCTTATGTTTTTCATTTACCTGTGCCTAGAAAAGTTGAAAATTGGAAAACTCAAAGCTTGAGCAAGGCCTAGAGAATTAGAGGGATGATAAAGGGCAGAGGGGTAGGGGAAAAAAATGTTATTTTCTATTTCTCAGTGGTAAAAGTCCTGATAAAGTGGATGATTGTTTACATTTCTCAGACGTGCCCTCTGTCTTTATGAGTCTTCAGCAAACAATGAGCACTGATATGACAGGCACCTATTCAGCTTTATAATTATGTAAGTATGAATATCTACAATTTGGGTTTTAGCAATATCAGACTGTGGAAATGAATAAGATATGAAAGAGAAAAGCTGAATTTTTATGTTGCAGTTCTCTCAGGAGGCAGGGAAGGAGAACTAAGCAGAAGTGTTTGTGATCTTAAAGGCAAAATTGGATGATATTTCGAAAGATACCTATAAAAACAAGGTAGGCATGGGAGGCATGATTAATAGAGCTAGCAGTGAATTTTTCTTCAGAGTAATTAGAACTTCAGTTTTTTTTTTTTTTATTTGCTAATCTGTCATTCAAGTCATTCACAGACAGTAAGAAAAACTTCATATTAAAAGTTCTGCTTTCATATCATTGAAATGAATGCCTGAGACAGCCTCTAGGTCAGATCCAGGGACACATGGAAAGCATTTTCAAATAAAAAAGTAAGGTGAAATGAAACCAGGATCTCGGTGTGCCCTCTTCCATTTCATGTTGATGGTTACTTGGCACACTGATATACGTGCACCCACATCTTCCTACCCCAGTTCAACCTCAATGGCTGCCTTGACACAAAGATTCACTTGGCAGGTGTTTACTTGCATCACCCTCAAGACCCCAGTGAGTTACCTTGACTGAAAGTCAAGCCAAAAAGATTCAGTGTTTGCCCCCTTCAGGTCCTGTTCTATCTCCTCAGCAGCAAACTACTCCACTCAGATCAAAAATCAATTTAGTTGCAAGGTCATATGGAAATGCCTCACAGTATGAAAAACTTGACTCTGTTTTAGCGGAAACCTTTGGATTAAGCAGGCAATTGATCACCTAAAAGCTCTGGCCATACTTCACATGAAAAGAACTTTGTGTCCATCCCCTGTACAGCATGAGCATAAAACTTCAAAAACTCTTTATGTTGCAATCAGTCAAACTCAGCAGGACATATCTGCCATTGGCATTCCAGCTGTTTTTGCTCTTGTTGTGTTTGCTGCAGTTCACTAGTTAAGTACGATGACTTGTAATGGTAAAACGGCTGAATAAAAGAAACTGTCTTTGCATATGCACAAAATATTTTAGATGATTCTCTAAGTGGAAAAAAAAGGCTTAGGTCAGACGTTTTATTTCTTGTTTATTACTTGTATTTTCCAAATAATTTATGAATAATCATGAGGCCTTGTGAAGCTGATCTATTGTGATGATTTGTCAAAACATAATCACGTAATGCAACACAGGCCAAGTTTTAATTGTGCTTTAATTGGAGCCCTTACAGCCTTAAAAAAATAAAGCACAGGGGACTGTTTCACTTGCAACCACGGGCTACAGACATAGTAAGTGGTCCTGTGATAAGCTGTCATTAGGGTAAGGCCCACCAGATGGGAGGCATGAAACAGAAATACTGTTTATTTCTGCAATCAAGCCAAAGTGAGCTGAAAATCCTGAATGAAAAGCTTTCTACAGAACTTTTACACAAAGATCAGAGACTTTTTCTTGGGACATACCACCTGAGAATTTGTGATCCTTGTTCCTACCAGAGTTGTATAATTTTAACATCCCACAGAGCTGACAGACTTTGACACTAACAACTATGCAGGGAGTAAAGCAGATTTATAAGTGGCAGTGACCTTTTCATCAAGGGAAGTAAAGTAGACTTGAATCCACTGTACCCCCGACTCACAGTCCTGACAACATCATTCAACATACAGTAGGAAAAGCACTTCAGCAAAAGTTTATGAAAGTGACATTGACACAGCACAGTACATTAAATTGATCCCACCAACATGCCATAAGTTTTAACTAGCTTCTCTCTTTTTTTTTTTTTTTGTGAGATTTGAAGTTTTTGCTACTTAAATAGTTTAGTGTCATCTGTTACTCATAGATGACAAAATTCTCTGGTATCAGCACCTTTTTAATTATGAGCATACACATATTTTAACCATTCTCTTGCAGTAAAAAGATAAATACATAAAAAATAAAAACAATCCATAATTCAATGTTCCTGCCATCATTTCTTTATTATCTTAGACCCCATAACACTGTGCTACCTGGACAGGCCTCATTCACTATCTCGGATCTTGTTACCCTAGCAACTAATAGACAAGCTGCATTCAAAAAAAAAGTAATGGCCTCTCTGATCTTTAAAGGAAATTGGCTACTTTTAACCCAGTGATTGCCTGTTTTAATTGCACTGTTCATGGTTGAGAATCTCTCCCTCAGCATTTTTTTACAGCTAATAATGTTTTTATTCATCTATGTGATTTGCTGTGTAGATGCAGTAAAGAAAACTTCTGACAGAAACTTCAAGCATAGTTGATTAATTTTTAGACACCTAAAAGCCAAAAATTAGGTCTACATCTGCTTAGGCTGAATTTTTGCAATTTCATTATGATTTAAAATAAGGCTATTATTTTAAGCTTCAGTAAGAGAAAGAATAGTTTACTAAGAAACATTACACAAGTACAGTTAATAAAGATACTTCACCTGAAGAAAGAAAATTGTTGTACAAATTTATGGTAAAGCAAACTTTTCCTATCGATCAAGCCCTAGAGGGGCATTAACAACACTTAAGGGAACCAGCTGCAGAAGTTGGCATAACTGACACATATACAAGTCGGCAAGAAAGCTGAGCAGGGCTGGGAGGAAACGGAACACTTTAACATTGCATCCCAGTCATACCAAGGTCCATTGACCCTGTACTCATTCCAGATAATTAATTTACAACACATTAAACCTCTGTGTGAAGAAGTACGTTATGCTTCAATTGCATAGGAATAAAAAGTGTTATTGATTTAAAATTTCTACTGTATCATGCACTGACAGATAGAAACAATCTAGCAGTGTTTTAAAGACAAAAAAAAAACCCCTTTTCTGAAGGACAAGTTTGCTAAATAAGTGCACTTTACACTACATTTAACTGAAGTATTGTTGACACCCTAAAATAAATGCTGTTAGGAAAGAAACCCTCAGCGTAATTAGGAGAATATGGCGTGACTGGAGAGTATTGGCAGTCACTCGAGGAACCAAATGCTTTGAGGTGATAATGCTCTTTTACAGTAAGAGCTTAAAATAGGAAAGCACATTGACAAATATTATTTAATGAATAAAATATGAGTGAACCAGAGCCATTTGTACAGTACAATATCTAGTGAGAGTCAAGCCCATTTTTCTCATGGAGGCATTGAGGACTTAACATGCAAAAGAAGAAAATTGTTGTAGATTGGCAAATTTTGAGATTCAGGAACATCAGAACCTGTTTTTTTCTTAAATTACAGTTTTCAGATCACAGTTTAGAAAGATTAAGAAATTCAAGTAAAAGTTCTAGGCTGCTTAGCATTTCTCACTGCAGTTTAACTTCCCCAGAACATAGGACATTTAAAAAAAATCTGCCCTGTATCACTTGCAACTTTCAGCAAATGTTTATAGCTCATTTAAGACTTGCAGTGGCTAGAGATTTGAATCAACCTACATGCAATATACTTTGAATGCAAAAAAGATATAAGAAATTCAGGTTCCAACAAGCAGTATGAAAAGAGAGAGAAACAGAGGTATCTTTAATGGATCTCAGGTTGAACTGCAACTGATCTCACAATAGGGAGGCAAGGGTTAGCTTCCTGGTAAAAAGCTAACCACATGGTGTTTGTGATGGTATAATACATGGAAAGAGTGTATGGAAGAAATAAAATGAAGCTTGGATTTTGCAAGCAAATGAAGCTACTCTACCCAAATTGAAATCAATAAGGGAGCATCCCCAGTATAATAGAGAAGTCAAAGCACTACAAGACTCAAATAGAAAAGTGTGAAGAACCTGAGCTAGAAAAGCAGGAGAGTGCACAACTGCCTCCAGATGAACTCATGCACAGCAGCAGATAGTGTGAACAAAGATAATCCCTAGTGTTTAGAAGATTTAAGAACAGCAATTCATGTTTCTCTGTAAGAGTTTGTGAGCATCTGCAAGCATATGCAATATGGGCAAAGTGGATGGCAGTGGTAATATTGGATCCAGGACTCCTTTGTGAAAGCATACCACATAGTTCTGGGACATGAGGAAATGATAGCTTGAAAGCCAGCCATGAGCACATAAACAACAAAATGCAGCAACAGAAATAGCAGTGCTGCAAGAAAGGCTGCATACATCAGGAGATAAACAACTTAAACTCAAAGAAATAATTAATGTAAAAGAAAAATAAACTTTTCTTCAGCATTTAAGTTGGTTATTTATGGACATCTCTAAGAAATATGTGGTAGTTTCTCTCAATAGTATAGTCAAAACTGAAGTTGAGTGCATTATTCATCATGGGTACTAATAAAAAATTTAATGCCAGTGCTCTCAAAGAATGAAGGGAGCCTTTAGCCTTAGTCTACATGTGTAAAAAGTTATGTATCTTATTTATGGAAAGCTTATGTTAACTGAAACTGGCTATAAACTACTTACTGCAATCCCCAAAAGGAATCTGATAAGCACCTTTATCTCACCCTCTCCTGAAACTGCATAGACTATTTCTCAGCTACAGATGGTTGATTTACAAGACAAATGTAAATCTAAGAGAAATTTGTTGCCTACAGATGCCTATAGTGGAGCCTTTGATACAAGCCCGGTGGAGCAATGTACCATCCCTTAAACGACATGCATATCTGACAGTTATCCTTTCTGTAACCATTTCTGGTGTCAGACAAAAGATCTCAAATAGCAGAGAAAAAAAAAAAATCAGAATATTGGCTTAGGTTGTTGTGCTCCTCACTTTCCTGAGATGCTTCATATGAGGCTGCAGGGCACTTGTTAGTCCCCTTTTCACTAATGACAATGACCACAGCTCTGCAATACCTTAACTTGTGAGTGATTTGCAATAGGTTTTGCCTAATCTGCCAGAGACTTTCCATAACAAATTGTACTTTGCCACAGTTTTAGGCTCACACCATCAACTAAAACAAGAGCAGCAACCAAAAACCAGCCTTGGCAGTTCCCTGGTGAGAAAAGTTATATCCCAATACCTGTATCACGATCATCTACACACACAGTAATAACATGGAATCTATCAGTTATAGGAATAGATAGGGTGGCTCATCTATATTATCCCTACATTTCTGTAAAAGTTTTACTTGTCTGTAAGACTGTTGCAGTCTAAAGGGCATAAAAACTCCTGTTATACAACAACACAGCTCCAGTATTGACTAACTCAGCAATACAGAAAACCTTGCTCTAAAAGTCCTGCTGATCCATTATAGTAATTTTTCAAGTAGGTGCAGTCATCACATCTTCCCTTCTGCATACATGGAGACATCCCAGGATTTTTATTCTCTAGAAACCAAATTATCATCCAGAGTGCAGGAGATAATTAATTGGTTTATGGATTTTTCTTTCAGTTAGATATTTTACTGAAATAACTTACTTTTAATTTTAAAAAGTATTTCAAACAAATGCCAAAATATTTTTGACAGTCAATGATAAAGCAATTAAAACAAAATTTTAAATCTCACATGACTCCTTAAAATTGTAATGAAGGGCACATCTATTTTTAGTACAGCATCAGAAATTTAAAAAAAAAAAAGAGTCTCAACTTTTGAGGTTTCATCAATCCACATAAATGTGAAACAAAATTAGGAACCTCGGTGAGTATCTGCAGGGGCCTTTCAGTAGTTCCCTGAAGTAAACAAGTAAACTGTTGTATTAGATTTGGCGGAGGGGAAACACGCTCTTCCTTTTTTTATTTTACAGTGAAAAATATGGAAAAAAATATTTTGCATCCTTCATTCAGATTGAACATACCAGCATTAACTATCTGCAGCTTAAATGGACAAAATGGATGCAGAAGAGTAAGGAAAAGCAGAGTAAACTGATTTCCTGGGGGTACATGATGCACTCACTCTGTTGATAGCACCAAAAGAAGAATGAAGGTTCCCTTATATTTTACCTATTTGACAGCATTGTTTCCCCAATCCATATCAGAGCTATATGTTAGTTAATAACCTGTTCAGTTATGAGATATTGTTAATAAGTAACCTGGGTGTGTTCATCTTTCACTAAATTATAATCAACAGTTCAATCTACATTTCACATTTGTTTTTCTCTCCCTACATGACAAAGATAAATATCTCATGTTTAGTACACTTGTATGTATAATCACACTACTGTTACTTCTTTTACCACAATGAGAGAAATATTCTTTTTCTCCTTGAGAACTACAAGGCATGACAGTGTCATACAGTATTATTTTTAAAACTCTTTTTAAATAACCTGGTACTTGTCAGTCTGATAAGAAATTTGAGATTTCCTTTGGTAAACATGACAATGGTGTCGAAGGCTACCGAATTACGCCAAAGCACAAACTGCCTACCTGCAGTTAGGGGACCTATGCCCCCTCATGCTTGTGATCCTTTGCTTGCTCTATACCATGGTAACCGTGGCAAATCCCATAATATAGACTTCCACACATTCAGCTGACTCATAGCAGTTAGATAACTGCACATGCCTTATAGGAAAAGGAGTCCAGATGAGGAACCTGGTTCATAGGAACAAATAGAAAGAGAGGCCCTAGCTGTTAAACTGGTGAGACAGGAAAACCATGGAAAAATATGCATGTGAGGTTTAATGATGGCTAAAACCAGTCTGAATATGAAACTGAAGTTCAGTTAAATATAACATTTTATTTTTGCTTATTTCCTAAGGGACTATTTTTTCACTTTTCACTCAGAATAAAAAAAATATGTATTTTACAAGATTAACTTTTTTTATGGGATTACATTCCAGCTTTACTATCCTTTATTGAGTGTTTCATGCCATGGATCATGAGTGCCTGGCTGATGTGTTAGTGGTGTACCGCAGATACAGACATGGTGACATTTGTTACAACAGACTCAAATATACACCCAGACCTCAATGTACTTACTGTCTAATTCCTTGAGATAAGCCTGGTGGCAAAATTCCACTTAAAGTGTAGTAGTACAGTGTTTATCATTAAATTGTTAAGGTAGCTCAGAGGTTTGGGTTGCTTTTTTATTCCAGTGACCATTATGAGCAAGTGATTTACTGCACAAAAGAGGGTTTCTCCACTCAGGTTTTATTAATTAGTTGCAAAGTGATTATTTGCAACTGCAAAGAACCAGACCAGATCCCCATTAGGTGCACATTCCTGGAGTTCTATGATATTAATTTGTCCTGCAGATACCTCTTTCATATGTGAACTGTCTACATTTGAAAAACTGTCTGTTACATGAATCGATATATCACACGCATACATCTAAGGGGAGGATTATTTTTATATTCTGTTAATTTCATGAAAATCAATATCTTGCTGTCCCTTCAAAAAACATTTTCATATTGGAATATTATGCATGTAATAAACTGCAACATCAGGCTCAAATAGTAAGTCAAACTTTCAAACAGGATGAAAGAATACAGAGTACAGGTAGGTAACAAGGGGTTTTTTTTAGTTATTCACCCATACTTACTGTGTCCCTCTCTAGAATTCATGGATCATTATTCTTTGTAGTTCTTTTTTTCTTCGGTGTAAGATTGTGGGATGAAGTCCACATTCTGAAATTACACACAAATATGTTAGAAAAATGGAGTGTTTAAAATCAATTCTAATGTTAAATGCAAAGGACATTCTGGGCTCATTAAGTAAAAATATCTCATTTAATGAGCAGGAAAGCACTGGAGCACACTGAACCCTGACACAAAGCAAATTATTTAAGTGATAAATTATATTTTATGGGGAATGTAAAAGTTAATAATACTCAGGGGTAAGGTAATAAATGCAGAGGTGTAACTAACTTCATTGACTGCTTTACTTACAAACATGCCATATGTACCTGGTTACTTGAAATAGTAATAAAAGGAATCAGCAGAAACTCCTGGTCTGAAGATTCACAGAGACCTTTGTAGCATTGTTTCCCACTCAACAGTCTGTTTTATTCTTTTCAAACTCATTACTCTCCTCCCTCTTTCACTTCAGGATATATACCTCCGGTCTTTGCTTTTCACTTTTTGTTAGATATCGTATTCATTAAAACTGAAACCTTCTTATGTACCAAAGAGACTAATAAAAATCAGTGCTCATTTACCTGCGATGATGCCCCAGAAGTAACCTGAAACTTTACTTGAAGAGAACCAATCTATACTGAAGGAAAACAGTAGATCAGCTTTTAATCTACTGCTCTTCTAGTGCACACAACTTCAGTGGCACTGAATCTCCTAATGCTATTCTCCTCGGAGACCAATGCAACGGATCAGCTCACTGAGGATAAATGTCACACCTCTGCACATTTGTTATCATGAATTTAACTACATATGTTAAAACTCTTTATATTTTAATGATGTAAAAGAGACGATTAAAGTATGTATTGAAATAGAAATCCACAGAGGAAGAGTATGCTCCACCAAAACTATTTTCTGTGGTTATTTCATTAATCTTAAATCAAATTTTAATTACCAACATTGTCTTTTTTTTTTTTTTTTTTTCTTTTTTTTTTTTTCAATTTTCTTTTGTATTTACATGCCCAGGTCAAGAGCTTGTGCTTTTTTCCTACTTATCAGAGGGAAGTAATATGAAGCCATTGCACTGGGTGTTACCCTGAATTGTTACAGTTTGTACATGGATGGCACGGTCATTCACACAGCAGGAGTGTCACATTTGTCACAATCCTTCAGCAGAGTTGTTGTACAAAGTAACCAAATGACAAAAGGATATAGATTTTATTCACTGCATCAAAAATTGTCTATATATGTGTAATTGTTTCAGGAACAAGTGTTGACATTTAACCCTGAATTAAGTCAATTTAGCAATGGCCTACATTTTCATTTGTATCTTTAGTCTTTTGATTGTGGTCCATGGTCTTATGACACCATCTAAGTCAGGTCAAGCCATTGCTTTGAATTTGTAAAGTGGAAATACATAAAATTAGGGAACAGTTTCTAAACAGCTCCTGGACAAAATAAACCTGATGGAAAAAAAGTCTTCTTAAAAAAAAGAAAAATTAAATTCTTAATTTATGGTTGAACTTGATCTTAAATGATTCTATGATTTTAGTAAACAACAATAAATATACCATTTTCTTACAGAAGACACACACCTTTGATAGATAACATAACTAGAGGTAGAGTGTCTTTGGAGGCCTACAATGATTATGCAGTGCTATACTAAAATGGTGAGTCTGTATACAGCAAAAAATAGTGGTAGAAGACTCATCCAGATGGATTATAAACTGACAAATAAGTATTTATCCAACTTATTCTCTCCTTCTAAATGCACAGATAACTTACTGCTACATGCTTTTTAAATCTGGACTGGAAGATTCAGATGTACCAGGCGGTTTTGAGGTTCCAGGAAGCCAATGTTTGGGGGGGGGAGGGGGGAATTTTGAATTAATCTAGTGACCCCAGGAGCAGAAAGTTTTTTATTACTGTAATCATTGTGAGTTGGAAGTACCAAGAATTTCAGCAGACAGCTATATACATGTGTATATGTATATGCACATGTGACATATATATGTGTGTGTGCACATCAGAGCCCCAAAACTAGATTTGTGGCATTGGAACAGAAATAAAAGCAATGTGTTCAACCATTTAAAAAATATTTTTGGTTTTAAGTTAGTGAGAAGTGAATCCAAATATGGAAAAATAAATATTGAACATAAATATGCCTATGCTTTAAACATTACTTTTTTTTTTTTTCTTAATAGATTTAGTAGGTTAAACTAAAAATACCTGGCTTCACAATCCAGTGCTCCAGGATATCAGTCATAGTGAGTAAATAAGACATGTACATTATACAAGACCTGTATTACAGCTCAAGATGAGGTCACTGTTGAACATCAGACTACTGAAATAGACAAGTATGCCAATTCTTCTATTCCTGTCAATATAAAGATACAAAAACATATAAAGGGACCAATATCCAAAGCCCTCTGAAATCTTGTAGTAAGAGTCTTTTCACTGCCTTGACGTGGTTTTAAACCTTTTTTGTGGTTAATAGTCTTTATACCTGGGAAATACTTATTATCCACTAATGCTAGTCTTCTCTGTGCTTTTGTGTTTCAAACCCCCAGGCTATGATATACTTAATAAAGAAGTCATCAACAAATTTTAGAAGAAATTCACCTCTGAAAAAGCAAAGTGTGTATATTATTTTAGGTTTTTCTGAAGACCTTTTTAGACTCAAAGACAGTTTAAAATGTTTAAAAAAAAATTAAAAAACCCCACTTCCTTTATAAAATGTATCTTTTGCCTGCAAAAACTCCTATAGACAGAAAATAGTTGAAATTTTAGGTAGTTAAGGTATGCAAAAATTCTCACTGATATATCTTCTCTCCAGAAGACAGACAAATATTCTGATTCAGAGCTGCCTCTCCAATATCTTGCATGAGCAGCAAGTACATTTAAGAGACAAAGTGTAATTCCTTTCTTCAAAGCACGACTGTGCTGCCTGTAGAAATATTCTTGTGACATTCCTAGACTAGATTTTGTTAGAAGATAGATGAAAGTTAAGTTTTCCTTATGAAGTAGATAATACAGCAATTTTCTCTGAAATTTATGAAAAAATAACATTGCACTTCTTTTTGGAGAACTTCAAAATGGTGCAGGGAGTAAGAGTAAAGCTGGGAAGTTGAGGGACAGAAAGGCTCAGTGTGTTCTCCACTGAACTTCCCCATGAACTTATAACACACTTGATAACAAAAATACATCATCTACGTTTTTTCTAACTAGTAGACGCTGCTATCACTACTTCTTCTCATAACATCACATTTATGTTTTCAGTTATATGTAGAATAACTAATGTGCTGGTGCCAGTCAGATACTTGATATCACCAAACCCCCACAAGCAAATTTGTTTTACACTGCAGTTGAATGAAAAACATCCTGTAGAGAGTGCAAACGCAAGGGAATGTAAACAGAAAACAGCACTAGCAACATGATTTAAATTAAGTGAACATTAATACCTCCAAGACTTTCCCTTATTGCTTCATACATTTAGTGGGAAAAGCTATAATTTACATGTACAATATTTTTAATATCATCTATTAATTAGATATATACAGTTACTCTATTTAATTGATAATGTAAACAAAAGATTCATTTGAAAACATATGCTGCAATAATTAAAATGCTATTATGCTGACAGTGCCTTTCTTTGAGGAACTTGTAACATCTGTATTGACTGTGATAAGCATTGATTATCTGGAGTGATATAAATATTTGGGGAGCTAATAACAATCAGGTAGGATTTCAGTGCATACTATAGACAGCAGAGATAAATCACAGGAAACTTAGATCAAAGTTGTTTTGTGAATAAGTTTGTTTTTGTACTTAATGACTCAATATAAAACACACACATAGAAAAGTCTTCAGAGATTTAAAGCACACGGAAATGCCATAAAGAAACATCCCATCCTGTGCAACATTTCTGTACATCTGCAGAATCTCCTTTTGCAGTGAGTAGGATGTAAGCACACAAAGAGAGGAATGAATTCAATCCATCAGGTACTTACCATGCACTTTTACCATCATTAGACGTTTCTTTGAATTATTAAACCTTTTTTTAAAGCAGGGGAAAAAAAAAAAGTTTGTAACTCATCCATTTCCCCTGAGGAGGTTAATTTAGCAGTGCAATAGGTCAGCTGCAATTTAGTTCCCATTCAGACTAGGTCAGCTGCATCTTGGTTCAGAGTCAGATATTTATTTATTCTGACTTACTTTCATTAAATTACCATAGGCTGTAGTAGAGGTTTACATCACCTGCTGTGGTCCTTCCTAGGTGCATTTTCCCTTCCCACTCTGATGTCCCACTATATAAACCTTTCTTCATCCTGGTACTTAGCCTACCAAAGACTCTCCAGATTTCTGGAGGTGATTCAGGCTTGAGAGAGTCCTGGTAAAAGAGGCAAGATGCTCTTAGAAAGCAGGATCTGCTCTATATGTTCATTAACAAAGATTGTTAACTGCTACTGCTTCCTTCTTTGCACATAAGACAAAAATTCATTACTACCAGTAAGGGCAAGAGCACCAGACATGATTTAGGAAGGCACTCAGCAACATATGCAGACATACAGGAGCAAGGGCTGAGATCCAGCAAAAGGATCCTGACTGCTGGCACTCTGCATTGCTCCTATTGAAGCCAGTGCTGGCAACAGAACTGAAGTCTGATACATACATAGGATTCTGGACCCAATGATAAAGTGGGAACTTTTTGCCAGCAATTATGGAACCAAGTTTTTATCCTCAATTGACAGAATCCAAATATGTGCCTGATTTTTAAGTGACTGAGAAGCCCTATTGGCTACCAATCCCCATAGGACTTCCCACATATTTGTGACCAGGAAAGAAGCCCAGTTTATGTAAACCTTTGCCCATGAGTCAGGGTTGAGTAAACAAAAACTTTTCCATATTTTCTGCAAGCATTCCACTGTTAATACACAGCATGCAACATTTGTTCCTTATTAAGTTATATTTTCATTTCTTTGCTCTTGTAATTTAGGTCTTTCTAACACTCTTTGTTTCATTTTTTTAAGCATTGCATTAACTCTATATTAACATTGCTATAACCTCTGCACAGATTTCTTTGTGACTGTTGTAACAATTTGTACTATTCCAAAGCACAGCGATTAATTGTGTCTCCAGTTATTATCTTGTCCTTGGTTCTTTCAGACTAGTGGCCTCTGAATTTTTTTTCAGAACAGCTAGGAGGCTAAAAAGACATCATCTTCACAGTAGCATAAAGTAATGTTCTGTAGACACAACAATGGCTGTTTATTACACTCCGTATAAACTACTTTAATTACCTTCAGATTACTGATGTTATTCAAAAACATTCATTTACAGCCAAGAGGGTCCATGGACATTTACTGAAACTCTTTACACAAAAAGTACTTTGTCCTAGGTTGCAGCAAGGTGTACTATAGTCTTTATCTATTCAAAAATAATTGATTTATACAAAAGAAACTTCAGATATTTGTACAGTTTTGATTATCTTAATATTATGATAGCTTTTGTTATTCTAAATTAAATGGGTAGCAATGCAACTGAACATTGTAATAGTGCAAGACCACTATCACCATAAACAGTTCCATCTAAATCTAGGTGAGGTAGTACATTTTTTTCTCAAAATATATGAAAATCCACACAGTTATATCATGTATCATGTTGGCCACACAGCTCAGTTTGCTTGAAAGCCAAAAGGATTCATATTGTTTTCTAGCAGGCCTACTAGTTAGAGTGGGACGATGGCAGCACAGTAGTATGCATTATGTGGGAGGACAGAAAGCTTAGGAACATATTTTTCATGGATGACTTTTTCCCCCCCTTCTGTCTCTCAATTGCTTCTACAACAATAACATTAATAAAGTTGCATAGGGCACAAGACAAACTGAAGAGATGAATATTGATTATTTGTTGCAGAGTACTGCAAAGATTCAACTGAGCAGGGGCTTTACTGGAGGTGATGCTGTGATGAGGGAAAGGGTTCTGGTGAGTACAGTCTCTGGTCACTTAAGACTGCAACTGAGAAGGCAGAAAACAGTAGTGAAACGTGAAAAGCTGAGTTGTCCTATCTGATTTTTTGGGTACTTCACAGCTTTAAAACAATTTTCTATAACAATACTGGTGCAGTTTATGACTATGTCCTCTTCTACCTTAGTTTCTTGGCATATTATATTTTTCAGGAGGCTTTTATTATTTATTGTTCTTCAAAGAGTGCAGGATTGGTTAATTCTATTAAATACATAAATGTTGCCACATCTCCTATAGATTCCCACTACAAAACAAGGTGGTTCTCACTCTTAAGATTCTACATCCATTGAATTAATCTTCTCAACAATGTGAAAAGTAATTTAATTTGCATGTTATGGGGAGCTGGAAATTCACATTTAGGTTGATACTTGCCTTTCATTTCTGTCTCATACAGTTACAGAGTGCATTGAAAGCTTCACAGGTTTTTCAACATGATGGATAACTCCTGTGGGTTACTGTTATGTTAATGCTTGCTGTAATTTGAGGCTGCTTTTGTAAGTACCAAAGATATCTGAATGCATTTGTTTTTAAACAAGAGAGAGTCTGTGACAAACACATACTGAATAACAAAAGGAGGCTGAGAGGCTGGGGGACTGTAAATTAAAAAAAAAAAAGGGGGGGGGGGGGGGGGGAAAAAAAAGAACAAACACAAGAGAAAAACAGGGTTC
>JANIJG010014636.1:39797-50373 GCA_024611175.1 Megaceryle torquata
CCTGACCGCAACAGGAACTATAATCATTATAACCTAGAGCAGAAAAAGGAACGAGGTGGGAAAGCGAGGGGGGGGGGGGGGGGAGGGCAGGACGATAAAAAAAAGCCAAACAACATAGCACAACAGGCTATCTGAATGACCTTGATAGATATACTATTTCACTGTATATAGGGTTTCAGCTATTCAGTTTTACTTCTTTCAGATGATGATACTTCTATTAAAGAAATAAAGAAGTTTTAACAGAAATAATTAGATTTTGTCTGAAAGAAAAAAATGAGAGTGACTTAACAGTGGCATTATAAAATCTCATGTGTCTCCTCCGAAAAGAAAGAATTTGTACACAACTATAAATTTTTTATGTTTTTATCAAACATTGATAATAAAGGTTTTAATATTTATAGTTACCCTTGGCCAAACTCTGAGAGTTCCCTCGCCAGTAGGGTACACTCACAGAGGTACACATTGCCTTTGGGTACCACTGATTGGGACAGTAAGCACATGATGGATTTCCCTTTGGAATATAGCACTGATACCCAGTTCTTCTTAATCTTCTTAATATTCAATTTTACGCATTCCTCTGTAATCAGCTTTATCCTGAATTCTAATGAGTTCTGTTTTTACACTGGGAGCTGTGTCTTTTAACAATCAATGTTATTAAAATGACCCTTGATAGCACATGATTCCACAGTGGGGATTTTCAAAGCTCTGTACAAAAATGCAGTTCATTACCACTTTAATATGTAAGTTTAAAATCAGAACTTCTCTCTGCCTTGTTCAAAGCAATTTCTCTAGCTTTGAACAGCTACTTGGCATACCATAGTGAGTATTGCAAGATTTTGGCGCTCTCTCCATGGTGGCCCAAGAACTCAAAGCAAAAGAGAAAATAAGGTGCTAGGGATTGGATAGCTGGTAGATTTACAGGCACTGGTCTGAATGCAGCCCAAGAAAAGCTTGTTTAAAGGGCTCCATAATGCAAGGTGTTCAGTATTAGTTAGATTTTTTTTTTTTATTGCATTGTTATAATTTCAAGGGAGTTATTTAATGATCTTTTAACTAGTTTTATTGCTTACTGCATAAAAGAATAACCAAACTTCTGGCATAGATAAAATACATTAGGAAATCAGTTTTGTCACTCTTGCCATTCTATTGAATAAGTGAACATCTCTCTAGTTTCTATCATACGCCAAATATGACCAATACAACAGCACAAAGACTACCTGGGACTCAGAGAGGGCATCAGCCTGCACTGCCAGCACTGCATGTGTCCCACTGAAAATAATGCAACACACAGATCTATGATTCACCTGCTTCTTACTAAGGAAGCGAAAACATGTTGTTTCAAGGGTTGTGGTTTTTTAAAACTCAAGATACAAAAAATAGTTCTTTGAGATAAGCAGAACAAATAAACAAAAAGAAACAGCGCATGAAGGAAGTTTTCATATATCTGTCAAAGTACACAGCAGAAGAAATCTGGGGGGTTTTGGTGGTGTTTTTTTGTAGTTTTTGTTTGGTTGGGTTTTTTTGTTTGTTTGGGGTTTTTTTGGGGTTTTTTTTTTTGTTGTTGTTTGTTTGTTTGTTTTTTAAAACCAACACCTTGTAATGGAGAAGATTAGCAGCTGCTGTGCAGGTAACTAATAGTTAGAAGCCTGCTACCAATAAAGAGAGTGTTCAGAGTAAGCAGAAAGGGCACTTCACAATATAAAATGGAGTACGGTAAATATAGACATCTGAAAATCAAATAAGAAAACCTTGAAACTCCTCACCCACCCTGGAGTTTCAGCTCTAATTTGTTCCATCCTGAAGCAGAGTTCAAATATTTAAAAAGTGTAATATAAAACAGAAATCCCAGGCATCCCGTATTCAACAACAGTTTCCTTTTCTCCTAAATGTCATGAAAGGAAAGCCTAAGAAATCAAAAGATTGTTTCAAAAAACAAAGGAAAAGAATGCTCATACCAAAAGAACGTGGTGCCTGCTCAGTGTGAAAAACATTTCCCCTTTGACTTATTTCCATTATTGAGAGTAAATAACCAAATTAGTCCCAAAGGTAGTTTTAAAGTAAGCAAGGCAAAAAAGGCAACACTTCACTTGAAAAGAGGACGTATCTCAAAATACTAAACAATACTAAACCAATCCTAAGTGGAATTTATGAGCTTGCAGTAGTATGTAGGCAGAAACACATTTATCTGGGTGGTGGTAGAAAGATCCTTAAAATGGAATTATATCACTAATGCATGCTTTGAAAGAAAAATAAACTCTACAAATAAAACTTCCAGCACAAATTAGTAAGAGAAATTTATCCATGCAATTTAATTTTACTTAACTTTTTGTGCTTATGCATTTAGATGTTGCTCGCAACGATGTGATTTTATTTTTTTTCCAAATCTCACTCAGTGACCAGGCAGGATGCTGCTCTGGAGATGGAAACAGTTTTTGTGGCAGAGGACTGTTATCACAAAGATCCCCATCTCATTATGCCAGAAAACAAGAGCAGAAAGACATGGCACAACAGGAGGCAAAAGGATGATGTCAAAAGTAATCTGATAGTGTTGCAGCATCCTAAAGTAACATAAATGATGTCATAGATCAGTGTCATGGTATTCTTCTATCCCACCTCAAACAGGCTTCCACTCTAATTAGCCAACTCCTTTAACCAAACACAAAGGTCTGATCAGTAAGCATTCCTACCTTTGCCTATGTATGTGTTTCTGAATGCTCAGCCTATGATCCAGGGTCTGGTTTGACAAAAACTAGAGTGTGCACTCCCAGGTGCAAGCTCTGGACATGAACAGGGAGATGTCTGCCTAACCTGACTAGGACAGCAGCAGCCCAAGCTTCTCAGCTTCTCCCAGCCCCTGTAGTGATGACTGAATTTGGAAGAATTTGTAGGACATATGTCTTTCAGCAGATGCTCAGCATGTCATAGAATGGAGCTCTTAGTCTTGTCAGTTAATGGGCTACATCCTAAAAGACAGATTTGAGGTCAGATCCTAAAGAGTGAGGGGGTCTATTAAGCCATTTAAAGTTAAATTCACTGTAGAGTCTTAGCAATCTGTAAAACAAATCTGGAGGACACCAATGCTTTCCCACTACACTCAAACTAGTATAACATAAAAGCTCCTTTATACCGGTGCAAGGGACTTAAACACAACTCCATGTTGACATTTCTCAGTCATTCAGCTCTCCATCTAAGAATATCTGTAGTTTAAGAACTTCCTAGCAACTTTCTCTAGTTATAGCTTTACTTAAGCAGGAATGAGTTTTCCTTCAGATAAGTGTTTTAGAAAAAACATAACAATTAAGCTAAAATGTCATCACTAAAGCAAACCTGACATTAGTATCTTTTGAAACTCTCTGTAGAGAAAGAACATTGCTCATTCTAGTTGATAGTATTCTCACATTTCTGTAGGTTCATCTGGAATAATTCTTCATTATCCTTTTGTAAACCCTCTCTGAAAATGAAAAACTGACTGGCAAGTGTCTTAAATACTAGGATGTTTACCAGTCCAGGACTACATTACTCAAATATGAGCTTCAATATATCCTCTTGACTTCAACTTCCTAGTTGAAGAAATGGATATAATTTTTAATGTTCAGGAAATTATAAAGAATGGGGTATTTACTGCCAACTTCAAACAAGTGCAGCATGGTTGATTTACAGCCGATATGAAAATTGAAAAATACCTGTCATTGCCTCATTGATCAGTATTGAAATCCATGGAAACAAGAAAGGGTAGACATTAGCATTTATTATCCTAGAAAAACAGTTTTCTTCACTCTGTCATTCTAAATGACTGTAAAATAATAATGGTTTGTTCATTTGTTTACTCTTAGGGAAAAAAAAATCAGGGTACAGGTACATTGTGCTATAGCAGTGACTAAAGAAATATATTGCATAATCAGTAATGACTGGTGAAGTGGAAAAAAAAAAAAAAAACCAACCCTGAGTGAACATAACGTGTGTAAGAAATTGTTTGTTGCATATATTGCTCGTCCTTAAAAATCTAACCTGGTTTATACAGTTTAATCTTTGTAATACATGGAAAATAATTAAAAAAATATGAAAAAGTTATCTTTTTGGAAGACTAGCCACAAAATTTAGCAGTTAATATTGATAAAATTATTACTTTTGTGCAAAGAGTAACATGAAGATCATGGGGAAAAAAAAATCTAAATATAATTCAAAATTACTTAAAGGTTTACTTGAGGCTATATTGTATTTCTTGTTTTCCTGATTAACAAATCATCACTGCAGAAAGAAACACAGGTGGTTATTCCCCTTGGGCTCACATCAAAGTGGCCACCATGAAGCTTTAGATGTTATTCAAAAGCAATCTGAAACTCATCTCTCACTGTTTGTCCCATCTATTGTACTCCACAGGGTCATCTTTAAAGGACTATCTGGTTTGCAGAAAAGTCTCTTTTGAAAGATGCTTTTAGAAACTGTTTCATAACTGTTGACTGTTTAACTGATCTATTTTCAGAATACTTGCATTATAAATTATACCATTCTAAAAGTCTATTTTTACATGAAGCTATGTTTGTCTCAAGAAGCAATAGGGCTTTGCTAAATGCTGGATATATGTCTATAACCATCCCTATAACCACTATCAGCCATTGTGTCTATAGGATATATAAATAGCAGATTAGCAAAAAGAAAAAAAAATCATATTTCAAAATATCCCACCCTTCTCATAGCTTTTCCAAGAAATTCCAGAATATGTTATTGTAAAATAGAAAAAAATATATAAGCAAATAAATAAAAATCAGTTGTTGTATTTCTTTGGCCAGGGAAATTTTGTTTACCTTATTCTGGAATTTTATTCTAGAACTTCAAAATCTGTCGGGGTTTTCCAAAGAAGCATTCTCAGAAACTCTACACATAAGCTAATGTTTCAGCGTACACCCTAAAACCATGGAGCCTTTTCTGTGCGGTGTTGTTGTCTGGGGCTTTTCTTTTTGTTTGTTTGGGGGTTTTTTTGTATTCTTTGTTGTTGTTGGTTTTTTTAAGCACTTTGAAAACTCTACCATTGTGCTTTAGCATATGTAAGCTGATTGAAAAGATCAAAGTCTTATTACGTCCCCAGTTATTCCACCAATACCAACAGGATGTTTATAAATGATGATTCACATTGAGCATAGCAAGAAGAGAACACAGTTCTCCGTAACAAACAAAGCCAACAACACTTTTCAGCTATGGAAAACTGATTAAACAGTCATGGGCAGGCTGTAATAGGAAGGAAAACCCAACAGGGCTTCCCACTTTTATTAGGCAGGAAGCTGACTGCAGAACACTTTCTGGGTTTCTAACTTTATTCTATGCACTATAAAATGATCTGATAAACTCTCCAGAGAAAATTTACTAAACCCCATATGTCTCACTATTTCTTGAAAGATACAAAACATTGCAATGCTCACTAAAACAAAGAGAGATGGTCTAGGGGTCCTACAGTTCACGCTATCTCTTGGGAAGTAAACTCTAACTGAGCTGAGACATTTTTGATAAGGGGAAATTTGACCACTGATTTTAATTTCCTGATGACATGCTAACATTACAAACATAGACTTTAACATGGTTTAAAAGCCAGTGCAAGGCAGCCCAACATATGTCCTTTCATTTTTAGGTCACTCAAGTTTGCTAGGCTTCTTTTTTGTTTTGTTCTTGTTGTTAATCTTTGGGGTTTTTTAAAGTGTGTGTGGGTTTTGTTGGTTGGTTGTTTTGTTGCTTGTTGGGGTTTTTTTTGTGTTGTAGGTTTGGGGTTTTTTCTTAAACATTTATTAATGGAAAACAAAGAAGGAAATAAACCAAAAATACTTTCATTATGAAATATCAAAATGGAATTTTTCTAGTTTCTAAACTTTTTTCCTCAGGATCCGGAAATAAGAAGTTTGAAATTCTGGAAGAGCAGCACCACAATGTTAATCCAAAATCGACAAGGAAGTGATCAATTTTGGATAAAATTCTGCCCTCTGTAAGCATAAATAGTTTAGAAATGTACTTTTCCTCTAGTTTTAAAATTGGTTAACTATAAGTTACACAGTGAATATGACATATTCCTCATTTAAACGTGAACTGCAGCTTCTGACACCCTAACAAGTATTATATTTTTCCTACACTGCAAAATGCAATAAATACGTAAGTAGTATTGTGGGAAAATCTATGTATTTTACCTAGTTTGTGATCTGTAGTTAATTATTTCATAATGCACATTGTAATATTTTATTTTAATACTTCAAAAATCTTATTTGATCACAGAGCTCCCTCGTCAAAGTCCATCTGTTCCAACGAAATCAATAGACACTTTTTGATGTACTGCTGATAGGGAAGTGAGCAACCCTAAACAGAAAATTACTAACTGAAGAATCATATCAGAATCTAGAGTAAGTCTTAGTAAAAACAGGTAGTGGAGAAATAGGCTGAAACAATTTTACTCAAAACAAACAAACAAACAAACTCTGTGTTGTGGTCAAGGCTTACAAAAGAAACAGCAGAAAAGTGTGTACTTACATTTACTGTATTGCCTGAAGCACTTAAATTGACCTCTTAGGAGGGTAAACATTGTGTCTATCCAGTTGACTATGTAGTCAATACCAACTGGAGCAAAGGGGTTTTTTTCCAACCTAGGAAAGTAACACCTCAGTGAGACTAATTAATTTCTCTGAAAACATCCAGCATATCGATCTGAGATTTGAAAACATTGTTGATGTACAGTAGTCAGCTACACAAAAATGAGAACTATCTTTGAGGGACCTTTAAAGAAATGGGGTAAATAGTATTTTACAGTCTGACTTGAACTGTCTGCTGCATAACAGTGAAACTAAGAAGTAGAGAATCTGAGAATTTTTTCAAATACTTTCAACTTCAATTGCTTAGAAAACTCCATGATTTTCCACAAATCTTAAACAGATTTTTGAGACCTTTCCTGAAGACTTTATGATATAATTAGGAAACATAAGATAGTTCAGAATCAAAGATAGCACAGTAACTGGAAGCAGGACAGAAATTACGGACTTCTTCATTGTGATAGTAGATGGACTGAGGGGGTCCACACCAGGAAAGATAATGAGCACTGGTTTTGCAGTTGCTGATATTGGCAAAACTTTGCAGTGAGTATGAGACGGCCTGCACCTCTAAGGACATGACAGTTCACTTCTTTTCAAGCTATAAAGCATCTAAACAGAATTGATTTTGAGAATATGGCTAAGGAAGCTCTTTTGTCAAATGCAGTCTGAATGTATTTTTATGTGTGTTGGAATTTCCTGTTAAATTATAGGGGTTTTTAATGGAAATGCTGACAGAACCTTAACCATTGCAGTGTGAACAAATGAATAACAATATACATATTCTTCTTGCTAATAAAGTTTTATAGCCTTGAAATTCAGTGTAGAATTAGTCTATCGGTTCTAGAGAGAATTTTTGAAAGAAAGGCTTCATGGTGCTTTCCTCATTCCATGATGCGAAAAAAAAATCATTCCAGGGTTTTATTAGCAGGCTTTAGAAACACCTTTGGATTTTTTTCCTCCTAATATTTTTATGTTGTTTCTGTTTATGACAGTATTAAAGACATAAGCACGATTTCAAAGGGATGTATGTCTTTTTCTGACTTGAGAAGGAGCAAAATATCCAATTTTTTATTCATTTAACGAGAATCATCACTTACATCAAGTTTGTTTTTTTCTTTGATTTTACACCACATTTCCCAAAAGGTTTCCCCATTAATATTAACAGATTTATGAATCTCATTATTCTGATTTATGTCTTTTCAATATATTTAAGGCTATATCAATATTAAGTTATTTGTCCCTTGTGAGCACCTTCTACAGAGTTTGGATTAGAAATATTTTTAAACATACCATACTGCGAAGAATTACTTTGGGCTCAGAGGTAATGTACTTACATAACTAAACTGCTTCTCCAATTGTTTCAATCTGCTTTAAAAAAAAATGACAACAACCATGCTCCAGCAATAGGACAAAGAATTTTCCCAAATAATCAAACCATTGATAGAATATTGTAACAATTCCCTTTAAGAACGTGCATGATGCTGTAAAGACACCATAGTAAAGGACATAGTGTGTAATAGAGTTTGAAGCTGGTCTACAGCTTTCAGAAGGCCATCCTTAACTGTGCTGGTTAGCTTGACTCACATGCCCACGCAGCTATCCTACTGCTAGTTTAATTCCCAGGTTTGAAGAAGTGAAAGTAACCTGCATGGGATAAAGGAAGTAGCTCCACTACTACTAGAAATGGGTTAGGAGATATAATCCAGAAGTGCATTGCCATAACACATCTTGCATCTGAAAGTGCTAAACCTGCAATGTAATGTTTCCCCTCTATAGGCAGGCATAAGAACGCAATTTTGTAATTTTTTTTTTTTTAATGGGGCTCATTCTCATCATGAGTTTCAGATACAGATTCCAGTGAGCGTTAGAACTTGCCCTATCTTTATCAATATTTTGTAACTTCTTTACATATAGCAAGTGTTGTATGTTGATATATTAATGATTTTCATACAGTATATTGTAAAGTTAGCATGAATTCCCAATCTTCCTTAAATGGGTCCTAATGACTAGGCTAACCGAATTAAAAAAATAAAAGCTTATTTCTCAAGCAAAGGATCTATGGTATGTGAACAGAACAGTTGCTTTTTCTTTGTAGATCTGCATAACACTGAAAATCGATTGCTTTGCTAATTACTGCACTTGCCTCTCTTCTATTACTGCGTCAATAATAGATTTAGTGTTGAAGCATTTCAATATAATTGACATTTTTATTAAAATCTGGTTGTACAATATTCCTCTTGCAGTTCTTTCTATGTATGTACTGAAAATGATCAGAAAATATGTTGAAAGTAACTCTCGTTTACAATGGCAATCAATGCTTGGGAAGTAACATCCCTCTATGGACACACACTGGTGAGTCTACCAGAGAGTGATTAATGCAAATCGCTTTTTAGAGCGATGCATGAGCATCATTTTGTCTCATCAGGTGAGTTGCAACTTTGTACTTCTGCTTTCCACTCTGATCTCACACTAACTGGCCTCTCCAATTCCCAGGGATTAGTCCTGTTTATTAAAAACAAAGAAACAAAGAAACAACAAAACAAACACTAAAATCCACAACACAAACAAAAACAAAACAAAAAAAATACTGGGGGGAATTTCTTCTAGAACTGTCTTGATTGTTAGAACAAAGACAGTAGAAAGAATAGTCCTAACAGTCACTTTTTCCTAATCTTTTTGTTTAACTTTTGTGATACAGAACATGAATTAATCTCTTCCTCTAACTCCAACATCATACACCAGACCTGCAGACCTCATCACAAAAGAGAGCTGTCTTCTACTATCTGGTCTCCAAACATGTCAAGACAAAATATTTCCTTTGCAGAATCACACAGAATCATTCAGGTTGGAAAAGACCCTTGGGATCATCGAGTCCAACCATCAGCCCTATTCTACAAAGTTCTTCCCTACACCATATCCCCCAACACCACATCCAAACAACCCTTAAACACATGCAGGGATAGTGAGATAACCACCTCCCTGGGCAACCCATTCCAGTGTCTGACTACTCTTTCTGTGAAAAATTTTTCCCTATCCAGACTAAAACTACCCTGTGGCAGTTTGAAGCCATTCCACCTTGTTCTATTGCTAATCACCTGTGAGAAGAGACCAGCATCAACGTCTCTACAATGTCCTTTCAGGTAGTTGTAGAGAGTGATGAGGTCTCCCCTTTAGCCTTCTCTTCCTCAAACTAAAGAGTCCCAGCTCCTTGAATCGCTCTTCATAAGATTTATTCTCCAGGCCCTTAACTAGCTTCATTGCCCTCCTCTGCACTCACTCCAGCGCCCCGATATCTCTCTTGTATTGAGGTGCCCAAAACTGGACACAATACTCAAGGTGTGGCCTCACCAGTGCCGAGTACAGGAAGACAATCCCCTCCCTACTTCTACTGGTCACACTGTTTCTAATACAAGCCAGGATGCCATTGGCTTTCTTGGCCACTTGGGCACACTGCTGACTCATTCAGCTGTTTGTCAATTAGAAGCCCCAGGTCCTTTTCTTCCAGACAGCTCTCCAGCCACACTTCCCCAAGCCTGTAGCATTGCATGGGGTTGTTGTGGCCCAAGTACAAGACTTAGCAAGTACAAGACTTAGTACTTGGCCTTGTTGAAGCTCATCCTGTTAACACTGGCCCATCAATCCAATCTATCCAAGGCTCTCTATAGAGCCTCCCTTTCCTCATGCAGATCGATGCTCCCGCTTAACTTGGTTCTATCTGCAAACTTACTGATAATACACTCTGTCCTTATGAAGATCATCGATAAAGATGTTAAACAGAAATGGTCCCAACACTGAGCCCTGAGGAACACCATTTGTAACCAGCCACCTGATGGATTTAACCCCATTGACCACCACTCTTTGGGACCAGCCAGCCAGCCAGTGCTTGATCCAGCAGATCGTATGCTCATCCAGGCCATGAGCCACCAGTTTTTTATGAGAATTCTATGGGAAACAGTGTCAAATGCTTTTTGAAAGTCTAGGTAGACAATATCCACAGCCTTTCCCTCATCCAA
>JANIJG010014636.1:50473-96842 GCA_024611175.1 Megaceryle torquata
AGAGAATTCTATGGGAAACAATGTCAAATGCTTTTTGAAAGTCTAGGTAGACAATATCCACAGCCTTTCCCTCATCCAATAGTCGGGTCATCTTGTCATAGAAGGAGATCAGGTTTGTCAGGCAGAACCTGCCTTTCATAAACCCATGCTGTCTAGGCCTGATCCCCTGGTTGTCCATTATATGGCTTGTAATGGCACTCAGGATGATCTGCTCCAAGACCTCTTCCCTGGTATTGAGGGCAGACTGACAGATCTATAGTTTCCTGGATTCTCCTTTCTGACTTTCTTGTAGCTGGGTGTTACTTTTGATACCCTCCAGTCCATTGGGACCTCCCCAGTTAGCTATGACTAGTAAATCACGGAAAGTGTCTTGGCAAGCACATCTGCCAACTCTTTCAGCACCCTTGGGTGTAACCCATCCGGTCCCATAGACTTGTGTGCATCCAAGTGGTGTAGCAGGTCTCTGACCCTTTCTTCTTTAGTTGTGATGACCTCATTCTGCTTCCCCCCAGTGTCTCCTAGCACATGAGGCTGGGTGCCCAGGGAGCAGACAGTTCCACTGACAAAGACTGAGGCAAAGTAGGCATTGAGTACCTCAGCCTTTTTCTCATCCTTTGTTACTATGTTTTGCTCAGCATCCAGTAAAGGTGGGAAATTTTCCCTAATCCTTCTTTTGTCATTAATGAATTTATAGAAACATTTATTATTAATTAACAGCTGTAGCTTGGTAGAGCTCTAGCTGTACTTTGGCTCTCCTAATGTTCTCCCTGCACAGCTTCACTACATCTTTATAGTCTTCATGAGAGACCTGCCCCCTCTTCCAAAGGTCATAGACCCTCCTTTTGTCCTTGGGATCCAGCCAAAGGTCCCTATTTAGCCAGGCCAGTCTCCTTCCCCATCTGCTTGGTTTTTGGCACACAGGGACAGCCCCCTCCTGTGCCTTTAAGATTTCTCTTGAGGTATGTGCAGCCTTCCTGGACTCCTATATCCTTCAGGGCAGCCTCACAAGGGATTTTGTCAATCAGTCTTCTGAACAGGTGAAAGTTTACCCTCCGGAAGTCTAAGGTGGCAATTTTACTAACCCCACTCCTTGATTCTCCAAGGATTGAAAACTCAATCATCTCATGATCACTGCACCCTAGACAGCCTACAAGTGTCCACATTTATTCTGATAAATGTACTGACATCTCTAAAATATATTGAAGAAAAAGTTATGAAAATTCATTAATTATAAATTCTATATTGCTATTAGGCACAGCTAGAAAAGACCTTAACCATTCTATGAATGACAGAATTTATTTTCAGAGAGTAAAAATATCTCTTATAAGAGTAAAAACAAAACCAAACAAAAGACAAAACCATGCCATCATTCAGGAAATGTACCTGATAATTTCAGAAGGTTGAAATAGAAATCAATTGCATCAGGGAGTTTCTAGGGAAGATTGCAAGTTTTAACTCCATGAAAACTGGACTTCCATTGCTTTAAGAGAACTAGTGTGCTAGTTTATGTTGATTTTATCTCTAAATTGCATATCCCTAAGACAGGTATTAACAAAACATAGAGTTCCTTTTTTTTTTTTTTAAACAAATGTTTACCAAGTTATAATCCAATATCTAGGTTCTTTGTACCTTCTAATTATGAATAAAGGCTTGAAAATACGTTTTTCATATACGTTATTCTAAATACACTGTTTCTATATTTGGAAGCAATAAGCATTGAGCTCATTTAAGAGGAAGTATCTTTTTCACAATAAAAACTTTATTGTGAAAGAACTTGGCCACAACTAGCATTTCCTATCATTCTGTGGTAATGTTACACACACTGGTTTTATTAAAAGGAAATGCTTTAGGCAACATAGCAATATCTGCAAGAAGAGTTAGCAAAAGTATGCCTGGAGTCCAAAAGTCTTAATACAGACTTTAAAAAGCGGTACACATTACAGTGCGCACAGATAAAATAAGAAATACCACATCATAACACCTCTGCCACTGCTTCATGTTTGACAGCTTTTTTTTTCACCATGAGAACAATTAGACATTGGAAAAATCTCCCAAGGGAAGTGATGGATTCCCCTACATTGAACAGTTTTAAGGCTCAGCCTGATGGTGCTGGACCATCTCATTAAAGCTTTATTTTTCTTCCTTTTTTTTTTTTTTTTTTTAATCTTGAAAGGTTGGAGTAGATAATCCTTGAGGTCCCTTCCAACCTGGTATTCTATATTGACTGCATGGCCTAAGCTTTGTCTGGGGTGGGTGCTAATTGGAATAAAGGAACAAAGTATAGGTTACCACTGTCTTCCCTGCCCCCTCCCCCCCTTCTTAAATTGTGTATCCTACCATTCAACCTCAAATTTGCATCCTGTCTTGACAAGAGATAACATCTGTTTAGAGGGATCCTTCCATCATCTCTCAGGCCAAAACCAATCTTACCCTCAGCTGTGAACTCCTACTAGGTAGGAGTTTTCACCCCTACTGAATTTAATTCCTCTCCTTTCTCATTATATCAGAAAATTACTCACATTACCTAAAATAATGATCCCTGCCAGTCTCTTTATAACCATCCTCTTCTCCACCACTAATATCTTTAATAAACAGTTTCCAAGATATTAAAGCTAGTGGAAAGTATGATGAACATACAAGTTGCTTTTCCACACAGACAAACACTAAGATAAATACAGCAACTCCCACACCTTGTCAAACTGTTCTCTGTTTATGTAAAGGTTTTCTAAAGATCCAATAGGGAAAAATGCCTCTGTGATTTTTTTTTTATTGTATTCATGTCAATTTTAAAGTGGTACTTTATAAAGAAAAATATTCTTATTTATTGTTTACTGTTCCTTCTGTAGCAAACTGAAATCAATTTAGGTCACTAAATTGCAGGGGTTTCTCTCAGAATACTCAGAACTATAACCTGGTGTCCAGAATTAGTTGAAGTATTGCTCCTGAGGGCAAGGTGGGAGTCCCTGCTACCGAGACCTTGGTGCAGAGTGTGGGGGGAGCAGCAAATGCATGACTCCTCACCTCTGCAACACATTTGGCAGATGGAGGAAAAGGAGAAGACCTGGGACTGGGCTCTAACAGAACAAGCCTGTGCATAGGCTGCTACTACACAGGGTAAAGAGTGGAAGCAGTGGTTTGAGAGCTGCTCCCTAAAATATCGTCCAGCAGTGCCTAGGTTATTGCAGTCTGTGGTGCAACAGAGGGAGAAGAGGAACACCAGCCCCATAAAAGCTATATGGCAAATTTCTGTATTTCTTCAGCTGAAATGCATTTAATTTGGTTCCTCTGCTTCATGCTCCTGGCCCCAGACAAGGAGGTGGCCCCACTAAAGGCAAAAGGCAGTGTAGAGCCAGCCCTCACAACCTGCATAAAACTGCTTTCCTGTACCAGCCTGACACTGCCAAAGTCCACCCTGGGCTGTGAGAGGGGGAGTTAAAGCCATGAAGCTTGACCAGAAGCCTGGGAGAGGGCTGAGGCACTTGCAGGAAGGACAACAAAAGCCCAGCCAAGGAGAGAGCCCCTCATAAGCACAGGCCTTGACATCCACCTCCAGCTCCCATGCTGCTACAAGGGAAAGGACAGTCACGTCAGTGAGCCAAAAGCAGAATGCTAATGGCTGTAAGAAAAAAAGTAAATAAAATAAAAAGGTAGTTACCATGCAGGAAGCATGGACTTCCTAAGTCCACCTGATCTGCAGAAAACTAATAATATCTAATAAAAGAACTTAGCAGATTCTTTCAGATAGGTAGCAGTGGTTTAAATTCTACTGTAAGGCAATATAAAAAAATTGTTCTACACAGTTTAAAACAGGACTCTGGATACAACTCTGCCTTGTATAATCTCTCATCAAAAGCTTTATTTCAGCTGCAAGTTGGAAAGATTCAGTGACTGAAAGTCAGCTAGTTGAAACCTAGTCATTATCTGAACGTGGGCTTTTCCATTGGGAAAAAAAAGGGCGTTTTAGGTGCACTGCTGCTCCAGAAAAATCAAGACTGAGTTTTATGCTACACAGGCTGAACCCAGGCCACAAAAATAAGAGCTATATTTAGTTAATATACACGATCTCTGAAGAATAATTACGAAAAGCCAAACTGGCCGAACGGTCACTCATATCTGTAATTTTATTAGCCATTTTTTGTTTCCACTTCAAAACATTAATTGGATTATTTGTACATGGAAATGGTGGTGCAAGATACCAACAAATGGAAGTTATTGTGGAGAAAAAGAGAATACTCTGGAATTACATGAAAACAGACTTTTAACATCCAGATTCAGTTCAGAAATCCAAGAACCAGCCATTTCATTCAAGCTATCAGGCAAACTCTTTCAATAGTCACTAGAGACAGAACTCCTGTGTCTCACCGATCATAGTGAATGACTAAATTACTATAATTCATTTACTGAAGTTGCCTCTTTCTCCATTGACTAGAGAGAAGTGTAGCTGCCAAGGACAGATCACATGTCCAACTATAGACTGCTCAAGTTAGGCAAAGTAAATGTCTGTGTGTCCTTTAACCTAACAAATTATCTGTAGAGTAAGTGACAGGAGGTTCTCCAGAGCTGACATTCCCTGATATGTGGACAGTCAACATATGATCAAAATGGGAATTAATCTCATCAAAAAAAGTTAACAAGGGTACAAAGTAATTGTACTTAGCCTGATAAGCACTAAATAGTAGTGCAGAGAGATTAGAACATGCAAAACTTAGCATTAACAGCAGTGAACACATCTTTAACAAGGACCTCATAACACTTGCAGTTTCAGCCATAACGGTAGACATCTAGTAAAACAAGATGAACCTCAAAGGTTACCTAAAAAGTTTACCTTATCAACCAGAGCAAATCATGCTACTGTTTCTATCTCATCTTCTCCCTTGCTGTGCTGGTGCTGGATATTAATATTTTCCTTTTCATAAATACAAAAAAAAAATTTAAAAATGAATAGTTTGTTTTCAACTTTCTGATATCAGTAGGGAAACAAAGCCACGATAATAAGGACAAACAGGAACCCCACACCTGACAACAATGAAGAATCTTGCTTTCAAACATCACACAATTGGCTGACACTTTTTTTTTTTTATGGGCTAGCAGCTGCGTGACTCATTTATGTATGTTTTGCCTGCCTTAGCACTAAGTGGACTGATGTAAATAGGAAGTGATGAGGAAAATCAATTCAGAGCAAACACATTTTTTTTCCAAGGCTGTAACAGGAAGAGATAGGAAGCCCAGGAAGATACTTGATAGATATTCAACTCTGTAGAAAAGAGGAAGCAGCATGTTGAAGCACTAAGCTGGTTATTTTGAGTTGTTGAACGGAAACGGGATACAGTGCAGAAAGGATGCGGATAGGATGCATTTTGTTGCGTAGCAACCCAGGGAATAGAAACTCCTGCATATAACTGGAGACCATCTGCTAGTATGAGAGGGACAGAAAAAACACGTGTTTAAAAGGGAAAAGGAAAAAAAAAAGTGCAATACTGAAAGAGGAAGTTTAAATACACCATATGAGTCCTGGCCAAATCACCCCTGGTAAAGTTTAAGGGAGAGAAGAACTTAAGTAGAAGTCATTCCCTGTGGCTTCCTACTACAATATCTACGTTGAGTCTGTTCTTACAGGCACAAGTTAAGCTTTAGGGTGAAAGAGGCAACCTTCCACTGAAGATACTGACAGTTCATTCATTTCCACAAAATTGCAGATTTTTATTTCTTTTATTTCCTCAACAATATTTACAGTAAAACTGCAAGAACTTTTAATAACAGTATTTTCCACAGTCTGTATTATACTGCCTATCTTCAGAGCATGACTCAGTCATCAGCTTACATGGGAATATTATACAGTATAACAACTTCAATTCTTGACATAACACAAATATCATTTTACTTGTGTGATTAAATGTAACAGAAATAGGATATTTATATATTCAAATAAAATATTTCTAGACTGATTTCAATAGTTTCCTGAGTCCAATTTGAGTCAGGATTTCCTCTGATGCATTGAAGTGATGCAAGATTTAGAGCAAAATATTTGAAGAGATCTCCAATAGTTGTGGTTAGGAAAGAACCAAAAAATGAATGGGAACCTGAACCCTGCCAGACACTGCTGGAGCTACTTCTTTTACCTAAGACAGTTCTGTTCCTGTAACTGTTGAACACTAGAGGAGACCTACAGGAAAAGGGACCAGGAACAAGACAGAAAAATGAGGTTCTAATGCAGGAGCACGTCAATTATTGAAATGCCTCTGCACACACCATTTAGGAAGGAAGGGTCTCAATGTACCTGGATAGTCTGTAATGCCTCAATCTCCAGACTTTGCTGCTCTATTCTGCTGCTCTTAGCACAGACTATGAGAAGAAGCACAGGTCTTTGTACATGCGGCTGTAGCCACAGGAAATACAATTCTCACTTCCCCCCCCCCTTCATGCCCATATAAGTTCATGCAATCTCACATATGGTTCCCTGATACTCCAGAAGAAAGCAAGATATAAATATTTCTCCTTGTTTTTTCTCATTCTAATACTCCTTTCTTCTTCTAATATTTTATTATAAAGATATGTCAGATGAGGTCACTGTCATTTTCAGAGTCATATAGTGTGTAATTGTTGAGGAGAAAACAGTTACAACCTTCATATGAAATTTATGGCCATGTACTGTGCTGCACTGAATAAATTCTAGTAATGTTATGGTGTTCTTTAGATTGTGTTTTTCCTTATCTAGTAATCATTCATATGGGACCAGCAGTGGTCTTCCATGAAACATGGGCTCTCTTCTGCTTCTCATACATACCATCCTGAAGCTTTAATATGTTTTCTGACCTGATGGAAACTTCTTATTTTCCAACTGAGACAGATGTCCCTGTCCTAAAGGAAAACATCCCCTCCTTGCTGCAAGATGACTGTAAAACACAAGATGCCTAGGCCAGCACCTAATCCATCAGCAAGGAAGCAGCAGAGGACCCTAAGTGGCACTAGACTGGTGTCAGGAAGCCTGTACTGCTCTTCTGCTGCATTACTAATTAGGAGCATTGCCTCTTTTTCCCACCTCACCCTTTCTTAACTGACAGGCTTGAGGCCTATCTAACCCATGATTGTGTTCAAAGCAGGAATGATTTCCCACAAACGCTTGGTCTAACAGCCTATGCCTTGTATGTTCCTTAATATCTGTCACATGTGTCTATATCAAGGTATATGAGATTATGCTTCAGCATGTGTCCCAGTTCAAGTACTACTGCTTATGCCACCAGCAGTGTTCATCCTTGAAGTTGCACAAGCTGATTGTTGTATGCAGGTGGCAGCATAAGCATCTGCTTTTGAACAGACACATCAGTACACATAAAAATTATAAAGTGACCAAGTTAGATCAATTAGAATTCAGAATGAAAGTACTCCTAAAATTTAGCACCAAAATTCATTGTGATTGTGCTTTGAAAATTCTTTCCATTGCATCTGCAGTAGAAATGACAATGTTTTAAAGTGAGTTTATTGGTTTATTTTAGAAAAAAAAAAACCCTGAAAGAGTATCCAGAGATGAGAGAAATGACAGACAGGTTCATTAAATTATCAGATTCCTTTCAAGCCTGTAACTCAAATTGGTTTACTTCACAAAGGGTCTCTCCAATACAGATAAAACAGTGGAAATCTGATGCTTGCAGAGGCAGGAGGACTTTGCATCTCCTACCATACTCTGAAATGCCATGTGCCTCCCAAGTAAGCCAAACCAAACATGCAGTAAGGATCCCCACAGATGTGGGCATAGATGTGTGCAAGCTGATCCCCAGACATCTAGCTTACAGCAGAGAAAAGTGGAAAAGCTGTGCCATGTTTCTATACCCATCAACACTTTTAAGATCCTGCTTCTGTGAAAAAGCTCTCCCCTGAGCTGATTCTTTCACCCACTTTTATTATTATTGTTAAATTTATAAAATGCCTGTGTCCTGCTTGCATGCTGCACCATTAGGCTGACAAATACAGCCAGACAGATGTGAAGCTGAGTTAGTGAAGAAGTTATAATCAACACTCTTGCACTGAAACAGGAATAAAAATAGATTTATTAGATTGTCCAAAGAAACATTGAACTATTGCCAGTTCTTTTCTATGTTTAAAATATCTGGGACTTGTCCACCTGCAAGTGTTTTTATGAGACAGGGTTACACAAGAGCACTCGCAGAAACCAGCTGGCAGGTCTATAAGCAAGAAACACCTACACTCAACAAGGCTGAGCACTCTTTTTACAGTGTACTTTCCCTCCCTCTTGTCTCCCCCCACCTCCTTCCCCCACCCAAAAAAAAAAAAGCAGCATTGCATGAATAGAAGAAATCATTATAATCTTTATAATCTTGATGATGCTCCCAGGGTTCATATTCAGTTGAGAAAAATCTTTGGTAGAGCTCAGTAATGACTCTTTGTAATGCTCGGCTGCCCTTGGGCAGTAAAATACTTCCTAAGTAACTTCTTCTGCCTTATGCTAATTATGTAATTTCAGTATATATTTTTTCTTCTCTAGCACACCATCAGACTGCAGATTATTCTAGCATGACAGATGGTAGGAGTCACCCTCTTGGCCAGCAGCATATGCAAATCGCTAATGGCCCTTAAGAAAAACCTTTACCTTAAGGAACAGAAATCCATAATTGGACAAAGTTTCCTGCAGTCATTTTTGGAGCAGCAGGTGTTGGCCAGTGTCAGAGAGGTAGTAGTCCCGACTGGCCTAATGAAGACCAACAACTCCTGTATCAGGTACTCATTCTCCGAAAGGTTCTAGTCTATCTGGCATATGAAAAATTGTGTGAGGTAGAACATACACTTGATCAACCAATGACATATCAGTCTATCCATGAGCACTCTCCCCTGACATTGGTCTGATTACAGGGGTAAGGAAGCTGATCTGGAATGGAAGAAATTCAGTCCTGCAGCAACACTGGTCCTAGAGGAAAAATAATGAGCTTGGCTTGTAAGAAAAAGGTTTTTCCTCCTTCAGAGATCACATAGGATACACAGCATGTTCAGACAAGATTTTTTTCATCATGTAATACTGTCAGGTAGTCCCTAAAATACCAATACCTATGGCTGTTCTGCTGCTTATTAGTGGAGGAATTCAGTTCTTCCATGGAGGACCATGGAAAACTCTGTTGTACGAAATGTCAGGCAAAACTAATCTTTTACCTGAATAAAGACCACAATGTCAAAACAAGTGCCAAGCCATTACAAAGGCATGATATTTTGATTTAATTGTTCTGAATTTAAAATGTAGGCTTCCTATCATTCAAATTTCTTGTAACTTTTCAGGTGCATGAGCTTTGTATTTTGCCATATCATCCATTAAAGAAAAGTTGATACATGTAAATTTCTTATTAGGAGTCATATCACAATGTGACTAAAGCCACAGAAAAAAGGCTATGCTAAAGCTACACTTCCTTATTAGTTAGGTGTTACCCCAACCTGGTGCAAGGACAGTCCAAGTAGAACACATTTCTAAATAGCAAAGGTGGTATTTAAGTGATGAAAAGCCATGGGTTTTAGTGAAATCATACAGAAAAAAAAAAATCGACCCAAATAGGTGCAAAGTCTTTTAGCTGTTATGAAAAGGACTACATTAAAATGAGAGTTCATGAACAAGCTCATACAGACAGAAAGTAAACATTTTGAAGAACTGTCAGGGTTTAAATAATGTAGAATTCTCATCTCCAGTGATCTCAAAGCAAATCAAAAAACAAGCATGTGCAATTATTTTTGTAGCATAAACACACTAATTTTGTATGTTTCTGAAATGAGAATCACTTGGAAATTTCACAATCATTAACAAACCCTTTCACAGTATGAGCAAAACAGAACCTTAGCAGAATCCACGTTATGACACCAGCTCTGGTGTCTCTTGTATCAACTCCAATTAATCCTTATAGTGTCAGATTTATATAGATGGTTTTGCTGGTTTGTTTTTGGAGTGGGTGGTTTGGTTTTTTTGGTTTTGTGGGGGTTTTCTGTTTTGCTTTGTTTTTTTTTTTTTTCCTTTTTTGAGTGTCCATACTTCATTTTGCCAATAATGTGCAAAGATTTATATTTAAGCTGAATAGGAGAAGTCTCCTAATCCTCTAAAACATTTAGCTACTAAAACAATATGCCTCTCTGTATGCCACAGATATCCATTATATTTTTCAAAACATGACAAAATATTCCCTATGTTGAGGAAATACAACTGCAAAATTATTCATACTTTTGGCTCAATAAACAAATGCATTAAATACTATTATCTGCTTAAATGTAGTTACATGGAAAATCTAAAACGAAAAGTAGCATTCACAGAAGAAATGGGGCCTACTGGATGATTGGTGTTCCACAGATTATACCACCCTTCAGTGTGCTGAATAAATAGGAAAAAGCGTAACCAGCAGTAGGATAGCCTGAAATATTTTCTTGCTAGTATAAATCAAGCTTAACTACACAAAATATTTGAATTTTCAGTTGGGCTTTGCTAACTATTCTCTTATAAGGAATATCTGAAGAGTTGCATCAGTTGCTCTATGAATGACCATCAAGGCACATCACAAACATAATAAAATACATAGTGCAGGTTTTGGTTCAGCTCTTAACTGAAAAGTGAAGCTCTGCTAATTATTGCAACATAGGATAGGAACTTTGCCATCCTGTTCTGTGCTTCTCTAAGGCAAAGCCTGAGCTAATTTTCATGTACATCTATTTGATATTTGAGAACTACGTTGCATAGATGCCAAAGAGAATGTTCCAGGATTGTTGGGTTTTTTCTTTAGCTTATTTTTCCATAGTATTACACTTCATCTGAGAAGGAGAAAAAAGTCTACATTCTACATTTCTCCAACATAATTAGAAATATAATGGGGGAGAATGTTTAAAATGCAAGAATATTAATTAGAATTTAAAAAATAATAATTTGCCACATTTTTCTATGCATCTTAATTCATTAAGAGAATTTGGATCTCTGTGTTCCTCACCAAACTGTGGTTTTCTGATGTTGTTTTCTGTTGTCAAGTATGTGTTCTCCTGTGCTAATCCTTGCAAAAATCCCCATACAACTAAATGAAGCAATTCATTTTTATTGAATGTAGCCTTTAAATGTAACCAAAGGTGTTTTCTCCCAAAATGTCACTAACAAGACTAATTGGCTATACTGTTTGTACACTTAACATGTATACATGTTTGTAATTATAGAAAAATATATGCATGCTTGTATATTAATATTTGCACACATCAGTATGGAACTTCATATATATTAAAATCATTTAATATTTACCCACACGCACAGAGAAAATTCTATCAGGCATTTTCATGTAGTGTCTGTATTTAAGACAAAATGTTAATTAAATTCTCTTTAGGAAGTTCAAAGGCTATAAGAAAACTATGAAAATGAAACAATTAAATAAACAGCTTAATACACAAAAACAAATTCCTGAAAGTTAAGATTCTACCTAAAGCACATTTCAAATATTTGCCAAGGGAGTTAGTAGTAGGAACAGGCCTTAGGCTTCTTCAGAGACTGTTTTGTATAGCTAAATTTATTGTGTATTTATAAACTATATTAAGCCATAACAAGATATATCAGGATGAGAACTACTACTTTATATTAACCTGGGGAGGTAAAAAAACCAAACAACACATACCTTCATTTGGTGTAAGCTTACTAACTGTTTAATAGAAAAGCTAAACTTTTTCTTAAAACTGCTAATACTGGCCATATTCCCTTTAAAATAACAGGTGTCAGAGTTCATTAGCTGTAATTTCTCTTCTATTAGTTTACTTGCATGCTTTGTTTTTAGATTTGGTCTTGAAAATAAGGTTGTGTGAATGGTTCTCTGGAATTGCCCCACTTCCTTCCACCTCCTTCTTAATGGCCTCTCCTGCAGCAGGACATCCTGCATTTTAGGAATTTCAGTTTGTTATCTCAGTAGCTTTAAAAGCATTGTCGAGTCAGGAGTTTTATTTTTTGTCTTAAGTGTTTGGTATGCAATTGGCATCTAACCTCACACATGTGTGTACTGCTAGACCTGTCTTTCAAGCTGAAAGTTGAAATGGACATAATACACATGAAAGAGCCAAATAGCATAGTGCTCAGTGACAAGTAGGAGTCTAGGATGCTCCGGGTTATTCTTTTTCCTAGCAGTAGCATTATGGAGTCTCTTCTCTCCCTTCTCAAAGTCCTTTACTGTGAATTTGCATACTGAGAAAAAAAACCCCACACAAGAACACCACAACTAAACCTGCTTCAAGTATCCTGTGTGCCGATACACACGCGTGTCTAGGAAAATATATTTACACAGAAGAATTTCATTTCACACCTTGTCTTACTTGATAGATAACTGTGGGTAACAAACTTTGTTAGTCAACAATAACACTATAGGCTTCCTTGTCTCTAGCATGATCTCTTATCTTAAAGGATGGAGAAACTCCTCAGACCTTTGACAGAGCTGAGATCCCACAAAAGAGTTAGTCAATTCAGTACTATTACATTAATTTTGGCCCAAAAGTATGCATCACAGCTGGTTTGCTGGGGGATTACATGACTTTCATCTCAGTCAGCATTCCCCCTCTGCAGTAAAATTGCTCTAGACACAGAAGAGTATTCCTGTCTGAAAAATTCTTCCACAAATAGCCAAAGTGGGCTAACTACTATCCATCATAAAAATAGACTTGTGCCACCATGGACTCAAAGCTGGGGCTAAAAAGGGAAACAGGAGACACACTGCCTGGCAATGCCACTGTTTTTGTCTTTAAATATGTTGTCAAAACACTATCTTCCATGTTTCATAAAGGCTTTAAACTTGCTTATTGAGACTACAATCATAATGTTTCCACAAGCAGATCACTGGATCAGAGAGTACTTGAGCTTTCTTTTTGACTCTGCCATAGGGTCACTGTTCTATCTTAGACAAGTCATTGAAGCACTTCACACCCTATTAGACTGGTATGTGTCATATCTAGAAACCATAGCAACTTGGGTTCTTGGTATGATAACTGTTCCCATTATACTTTGCTTAGAATAAACATCAATCAAGAAAAGTTATTTTTCTGGCTTAATTCAGCTATAACAAATATTTTCACTTCATTTGGAATAAATGGTAAGCCTACACTGCTTTTCAGGAATTACAAGCTGAAATCTTCAGTTACTCATTAATGAGTCTTGACCCTACCTTAAAACTTAATTGATATTTACATGATTTGACAAGAAAATTTAAAGCTTCCTAAGACTGAAAGTTGTGTCCATTTTTTTATTAATAAACTCCATTTTACCTGTCATAGGTACACTCAGAGTAGTAAGCAAGCATTCAAGAAAAAAGTGTTCTTCCCAGGCACTAAAAGAGTTAGGTATATTTCCTTAAAAAAATATATATATAGCTAATGTTTTTAATTAACCCCCTTTTGCATTACTGGTTTATTATTGTTCATATCACTACAACAGAGAGAGATGGCTTTCTTGAAAGAAACAATGTCTGTCATTTTTTACATGCCTCTTCAGATTTCATTCTTAATTTCTTACTGGTACAAACCCAGAATTTTTTATTTGCTTTGTGAATTTATTTTGATTATAACTCTACAGCTCATCCTGAAGTCTAAGTTCTATGAATTGAATATTTTGGACAACAAACTGTAACACCTAAAGATACTACTGGAGTGACAAGGAGTTTAAAGAGATACTGAACACCTACAGGACAACGAAAAAGTATAACAGAACATTCAGCAGCAGATGTACCGCACTTCACTTCTTTCTTGAGCATATAAAAGACAAATTCAAAGGCAATGCTACACATTAGTGCCATTGTCATTCTACCAGCATCAATGGCATTGGAAATTCTGTAGTAGACAGATTTAGTGTCCTTTTCCCTGAGAAATAGTTGCTGCTTAGGTATGTGTAATGGTGTTAAGTTGTAAATTATTCTAGGTAGGTAGCTTAGTTAATAGCTCATTGAGATGAGTTAGTAATTAAAAAGTTGATTCTGATCTAATGAAAAGTGTTTTTTGAAAGTAGAACAGCAAACTGTTTGCTATGGAAACTTGTCTTTTTGTTTATTAAGTTCTATGATGTCTTAAGACCACAATCACAGCATGCAGTGCTGTATTCAGATGTACATTATCTTGCACCTCTGTTAAATAAGCTTCTGAAGAACAGCTCCTGCTGTAAGTTGGCACCTTACCTGACTGCTCATAAAGCTCTCTATTGAAAGAAAAATTGAAAAATGTTATAGGAATGCTATTTGCACACACACACCCCCCCAATAAAAAAGGAGATTATTTAAACACAAAAACCCCCCACACTTAAATACTCTATACTTGGTCTGCTAATAATTTGTCAGGTCCTTTGAGATTTACATGCCTCACTATTATACTAAACAACTCATAAAGCCAAGGTGACAAAAAAAGAGTACAACTCAAAAACTTCACATTAATAAAGTAGGTAAAAACTATATTTTAGGATGCCAAGAAATTCCTATTGATACTACTTTTGAAAGTGGTGGACCTTTCCTGAGCTCATTAGAATCTTCTGTTGAGATACATTTTTCTGTTCATTTGGTTTGCCCCAGCCCATCATAGTCATCCATATATGCTCTACAAAATAATCCAAAATTAATGCAAAGCTGGAAAACACTAAATGATCACCAAGACACTTCTGCTTTTGTCCTCTTGAACCAGACATGCTGAGATGTGCCAGCCAAAATAATCCATAAACCATAGATTTACACTGAAGATGACAAACTGATGGATTAGTAGCATTCACAGCTAGAGATGAAGACGAAACAGTGATTTGACTAATGAAAGCCAGACCTTCAGCGAGAATACTGTGTGCTAGGAACAAAAGTTGGAAACATGCCTGTTCTTGAAAAATGGATCCCTAAGCTGGACACCTGAGGTTTGCCTCTTGAAAATGCACTAAAATAGTTGCTCTAGGATATAACTTCCTGTGGATGTGCTTATTCTGTAATAAGAGTGCTCAAAGTCTGTGGGAAGGGCACAGGAAGACAGGCAGGACAATGGCTCTACTTAAAGTGTTCCAGGATATTAAATATTGAAATGCATTGCCTTTGGTAAGTCTTAAGCATTGCTGAGCTCTATCCATGCTTTTCAAAAGCACTGGGTGCCTATGATCACCATATGCTGTTCCACTTAAAAGCAGATCTCATTTAGGGGTCCTAGATGCATTACAATTCATCAGTTACTAATCATTGTCATGAAGCAACAGATTAGAGATGTATCTATGCCCTTTTCTGCATTTCATTTCACATTAATATAGGCTGGTGTTGTAGTACTTGCATCTTTGTAATAGTCTTCATATCTGGGGAGGTTTCTTGGGTTGCATTTTTGTGGATTTTTTTTTTTTTGTTTGGTTGGTTTCCCCACACCCTTTTTTGGGGGGGGATGGTGGTGGAGGGGTGGTGTAATTGAGGGGGAAGGAAGTGGTGATGTTTCTCTAGGAGGAGAGCACTTGAGGTTTTTTTTTCCTTCTTAGAGGCTGCCTTGTTTGATGTGTTTGGGGGAAGTTAAGCCATAATAGTAGTTCTAGCTGTGATTGCCTCTTTAGTTCCTCATAATATTCTATTTAAAATTTTGCTGCCATCCTAAATAGGCACATCTCATCATACTGGTGACCCATACACCAAAACTCTGCACACCCTTCTGATTATTATGTACATCACATCTAAGTGCAGAGTTGCTGAGATCAAGGTAATAGAGATAGATTGCCAGCATTGTTTGTTGGTATATTTTGATATTGTTTCTCTGCAGTCCTTTATTTCAGAGTACTTGCTGCATTTACGTAGTCCAAAAAAAAATAAGACCCCTCAGTTACTGTCTGTAAACCTTCCCTTCCACATAGCATTAAAAAAAAAGGAAGTAGAAAACTAGAACAAGCATTTTTTTAAATATAAGAATACCTTATTTAGAAAGCTCTATCCCAATATGACTCTCAGACTTCAGCGTCAGGGATACACAGTCTGAGACAGCAGGAGGAAATACTAATTCATGTGTTAAAATGCAGAGGTTTTGAAAAGGAAGCATGTGGCATTACTGATAGACTCTTCTTCAGGCAATCAGGATGCTATTCTTCCCCACTGGCCTGACCAGCCGTACTCTCCTGAAAATATTTTGTCATCAGAGCTATGTAAAACCAGGCACTGTAAGGCTGCAATCTATTTGGCTTAACATTATCAATCTTCCTTAACAAAATATCAGAATTGTGTTGGCTTTTAATAAAAACATCTCTGTAAGAAAGGACACTTTGAAGCTGAATCAAGCACTGGTAGGAGGACCAGAGCAACCAAAGCAAACAACAGAAGGGCATCAGAATACTGTGTCCACTAGCAAATTCAAGACAAAACACTAGTTTACAAACAGATAAGATATTTCTTCATTGTGATGCCTCCTCTGCATAACATTGAGGAACATGTAGTTCACTTTACATTGTAGTTTTTTCCTCAAGGATACAGTTAAAATGACATTTAATTGTGTCTGTAAACTACAAGCTAAGAAGCCTCCATTGCTGGAGTTGTAATGTCTTGGCTAGCCTGATAAGATAAACCCAGGTCAGTTTAATGTGCAATTAAAGGAAACAATCACATCTTCCTCATGTCCCCATGCATTTTGCCCTGGTCACTCACACAGAAGTGTAGTTTTCTACAGATTTTGTCCATTTTCACTGCAGTTGCCTCACTGGTGACTATGTTCCACACTGCCATCAAACAGCAGAGTACTTGCTCTGGATATATTTTAATTAGTTTGCTAGAATCACTAAAACCCTTCAGATAAGCGAGGCTAGAGTAAGAACAGATTCCAAAGGGCACATCCCCCTGCTGTCCCTCTTGCCTTTGAAAGACAGACGAGTTAGGCTTCAAACCATTTTCCATGCATCTGAAAATTCCTCTGGAGGATCCAGGTCCCCTGGAGAGTTCCAAATAATCATAACACCTAACCCTGCCAGGAAAGATAAAATCCCAGATTCATTCCATCTGGAAGGAATCTCAGAACACCTCTGTCTTGCTCCCCACTTTAGCACTGAATCCCGACCAGGTTTCTCAGGGCTATTCCAGTTCCAGAAAACCTCCAAGACTGATTGCACAGCTTCCCCAAAACACCTGTTCCTATGCTTCATTATGCTCATAGTTACTCTTGGTTTTATTCACACCAAACCTCTCAATTCAACTTATGATCCATCTTTTTTTCCAGCCATGCACCTCAGTGAGAGACTGACTCCTTCTGCTGTTAAATCCCTCAACCATCTTTCCTTCCCTCCAGGCTGAGCAAATCCTGGACTCTCAATATCTCTTCACATGGTCACTGCTCCAACACCCAAAGAACTCAGTGATCTCTGCTGAATCCACTTCAGTTTAATCCACTCTCACCTGTACTAGGAGACCCAAAGCTAGATTAATCAATCACATGCTAATCATAGTAATATTTGCTGTGATACTTATAAAGCACACAGCTTACAAGCAAAAAATATCACCATACAAAGATAGCCACTTCTCAATATACCACCTGCAGGCGTGCATTTCTTATTTCATTTTCACAGCAGTTTATAAACCTTTTCATTTTATTGGAACAGAGTTATAGTAAGATTTTAAACACTTCAAGATCAATGAAGCAAGCCAAAAATTAATTGAAGTGTCTTAGCTGAATATTTCTTGATGCTTAATGGACAATGGCTCAAGTCTCCACTGCATTGAAGTTTATGCAGACTTTCAGATCATCATAAAGGGAATACAGGCTGCCTGTTAAATGCTGCCATTTTGACTTGGTTGTATTTTTACATCCCTTGTTGTCAATGATTCTACAATGTGATGGTCAATAACTATTCAGGCCCAGTACCACTATTGTTTTAGAAGCATCTTTTCATTGCACTTGATGGCATCCAGTCTGAATGCTCTCAAAATATGTACAAATTTAATCAAATTGGTGATCAACAGCTTTAAAAGAAATATTGGGTTTGTGTTTGTGGCTTGGTCATAAAAACATTAATCCGTGACAAATATTCTAGAAGTCCCATAAAAAACAATCCTCTAGTATAAATCAAAGAGGGTAAACCTTGCAAAGCAATATCACTGATGTCTATTATCCAGATATGATTGATTAGCTGCTTACCCCAACCTTATCTAAGTGCCAATCTATGGTGCACTATACAAGACTATCTGTTTCTAAAAATAGAAAGAAAACAAGTTGGCCAGACAAAGTTTGCCATTTTTGTTCTAATACTTCACATCTGAATCAAGAAGTTCTTAAACAATATGGTGAAGAAGAACTGGTCAGCCCATCTATTGCTCCTACTGGGCACAAAAAAGATGCAGGGGAAATGCAGGTAGTTTAGAATTTGATTGGTAGGTATGAGAAAAATAACAGTATTGTTGCAGACACCACCAAGTGACTTCTGTACTAACAGGACATTAAGAAATCATAGCTCTTGATATTTTAGCTAGATAAATTTTTAAAAGCCTAATTGGTACTTTTATAGACATAATAATATTCACCTTATATATATTGGGAAAGAAGGCTTAACCACACATTTGATGATAATTTAAGGTCCAAATAGTTTTGACCCTGGATTATACATCTATGTTCTCCATGCTCTCTCCTTTCATAAATCCTGTATTTTATGCCTCTTCAATCTCAGCCATAATTCCAAGGTATGAGCAAGCCAAAAAGTGCATTATACTCTGTTAACTGAAAGCAGGTTTCAGCATCAAGTTTTATACTCTTATAAAAATTAAAAGTGTTCTAAGTTTCAGTGTGTGAAGATATATCTTGCTGCCTACAACTTGCTATAGTCTCATGGCAAATTTAGTTTCTTGCTACTTTCTAAACCGTAAACTTCATTCTTATGGAAATACTTGAAGCAGAAAAAAGTGCAACAGATCTTTATTGAAATGAAAACAAACTGCACCTCATGGACAGAACAATATTAAGTATTGCTTAGAGGGTCTCATGAGACATTTCTGGACAATTCTTCCTCAAATTAATTCCAAAAATTACAGAAAACAACTATATTGTCAGTGAAATATCTTGCAAACACAGAAGCTGTTTTCACAGGTTTCTTTTCTACTTGTGCATTGTTTCCCTGTTGCAATTTGGAATTTTGCCACATACAATTTTTATTAAGTGATTAAAAATCAAATATTGAGAAACCATCATTTCAGCAGAGGAATCAGAAATCACTATATGCCATAGTTCTAGATCTGGGGGGGGTGGGCATAGGAGGTTGCGATTGAGGTTTTTGTTGGTTTGGGGTTTTGTTTTCTCTTCCTGTCTTTTTTGATCTTCCTAGAATAATTTTAATTTTTTTTGAATTTGATTGAGATTAGCTTGTATTAAACACTATGAAAATCTGAAAAAATAATTAAATCAGTAACAAAAGGAGGGAAGAAAACAGCCACTATTAGGCATCTGGAATGGTAAGGAAAAAGTGCTGGTAAGGGGAGTAAAACAATAAAAGAAACACTCATACAGGACTCCATACTTCAGTTCATTCACAAAACAGCTTGGATTTTGTTCTAGAGCAAATTGGTTTACTTTTAAAATCATATTATCAGGATAAAGACCACTTTCAACATTTCCAGGAAGGAGTTAAATGAAAATGTTGCTATCTAATGATAAATACAGGATACCTTTTTCCAGGGTAACTCTGACGACACCTCAAAGTGGATGAATTGTTGGGAGGCAGGGGAACAACCCTATTTTTTTAATGAGAAGTTATGAAGCTCCAATTAAGTGCTTTCAGTGAAGCCTGGTCCTCTGCAGTTTTAAGATCTGACAGGGCACTTTAATGCAGAATTAGACCAGGTTTTAGCACTGCCAAGCAGTCAACTCTGAATAAATCAAGTTTCTCTTTAGGCTTAAAATTGTGCTAAAGAGATTTCCTTAATAAAGCTACAATCAGAATATTATCAATGTGCATCAAAAAGACAGTTCATATTATAAAATTACTATTTTACCTTCTACATTATTTTAATGACTATATGATGCTTTGAAAGTGTACAGTATTTTACCAGCCTTAACACATTAAAATGCCCTTGTAAACTATATTAAAACAGCTTGGTTAAGCATTCCTAGTATATTATAATGCTAGTAATACCTAATAACAGGTAATAGCCTGAACTGTAAATGCTTTTCTAAACATGTTAGAATTGGTGTTTAGCATTAGATGTTCTGGTCTGATAAGACACTCCTGCACAAAGGCAATCAGGGGAAATTAGCAATTGGCATGAAAATTACTATACAAGAAATTGCGTTTGCTTTTCTCTCCCCCACCTCCCAAATCTCTTTTCATTATGCCCTCATGAACCTTAAGATTAAGGTGAAAATTCACAAATAGGAAAGACTGAACATCAGGAAAATATTTTCCGCAGTTGACAGGAAGCATTCTGAATTATGATAGAAATTTGATTCTTAAGAATGATGACATGAAAGGAACTAATCTTTTCAAACTTATTTCAAAATATATTCAGCTGATATTCCATACAAGTCAGACCTGAAGTCACTAAAAATATCCCTCGCAATGGCACAATTTCTGCCATCCACAGCTGTGGTACTGAACTTTCTCTGATATTTCTTTTTTTTATTATAAGATACGTGTAAAACTATATACATATAGGACAACAGAATAAATGATGGTGGGGTAAGAAAATTGTGTGGGAGTAGTTTATTATTTTAATCAAAACCAGTTTGGGACTGTTACTTTCAAACAATGAAATCACGCATCTCAAGTGAGTTCTGAGACACTCTGCATGTGACCCATGCAGTACTAGAAAGTAATGCTAACACCACCTTGAAGAGATTTATGTTGTTGCTTATTTATTGTTTGCAGCCTTCTTGAAAGTTTGGTTTGATACAGTAGTAAAACAAAAAAGTATAAGGTATACAGTTTGCTAAGGGTATCTGTACTAAATACAATTTTCAACTGAACTGCTTATGCAAATTCTAAAACGTATTTCTTTTTTATTGCCAACTTAAACATATTCTCCCTTGTTTTCTTCCTTAGAACAGATGCCCAGTGCACATACTCTGCATACTGACAGGTTTTTGGCTGCTTATAAATCCTGGAAATATTGATCAGTTAAAAATATTCGGATGCTTGCATCCCTCGATTCTGCTTACCACAGCCTTTCTTCCTGGTCAGCTAGGAAAGCACCAGCAATTTTGTTATAATGATAAATGACCCTCATAGACAGGTCACTCTTTTTTACCTAAAGCCACAATTTGCTCCTTCCTTTAGGTCACAACCTGATTTTTCAGGGTGACAGATTTATTACTTTCTTTGTGTGTTAAAAAACAAATCTCCAACAATTGCTCAAAATACAGTCCTGTCACAATAACTTTGAGCACTTCCCAGCCAGAATGATGCAACACAAGTGGGTTTTTTCCTGTTTTCAAAGCAGCAAAAAATCACTTGTACATTTACCACAGATGTTGCAAAGAGGCATTTGGCACATTGTTATACACAACACATCCAGAATAATCCCCAAAGAATAAAATATTAAAAATATTAATAAAAGCACCGTTATGTCTTTTGTAATAAGAGTTGTCACTAAGTGAGGGTCATGAAAGAGTAGATTCAGACTGGCCTGACTGTGGTGACAAAGTAGAGACTTTTTGGTGGAAGTAGTAAAAATAATGTTTTCCAGAAAGCAAGTGAGCTTTATGGGCACTTCTATCACTTCCCCAATATCTGGACCACTGGAGAAGCTCCAGATTATTCTCCAATAAAAGCTGTTACTTTTTTAGCTTCCTCACATGTCTCCAGGAAGATTTTTTTTCCCTTATGGCTCTGGATAATACGATCTCAGGATGCTAATCCTATGCAATGTCACAAAAACTAAGACCTCTTTTGGATTTGAATAAAACCCAAATCCTTCGTCCTCAAAACCTTAGCCCAGCTGCAGTTCTCCAAATGGGAAAATCATGACTAGAAGAGGGTAGGAGAGGTGTACTAAAGCAGAACTACATAAGTCTTGTTGCCTACTTCCCACACTAATCTTCGATGAGTGTGGCTAGAAGACAGGTACCACAGCTGGAAACTCAAGGAACAATGTCACACATACCCTGGACCAGGGCAGCCTGAATAGAGCCTGCCAACATAATTTGCCACTATATAAGATAGGGACATTCAGGTTTTACACTACTCTAGTGCAAAATCAGACGGTGTCCACAACGTATCAACCATATTAGCAGAATTTAGTTTCTACCTTCAACCTCAAAATGTTGTATTGAAATGTTAACTATTATATTAGGGGAGAGCCATGTTAGGCATTTTATAGGAATAGAGGAATGACCAGGAAGCAAACCAGCGGATGGTCAAGACCGGGGGTTTGGGACCAAATATAACAAGCAGACTAGGTGTGACAAATTACACCAATTTATGAGAATCTTATTTAAAAGACAACAAAAGAACTCTGCTACAAATCATTGTTCCATTTGTTCCTAAAAAGAGAGTAATTTTCTGAAGCAAATGTTCTCTTGGAGTTTCACATCTGTAATGGTCTTCTGGACATCAGACCTCAATCAAAAGAATTAAGTCAACTTCCCATCTCATTCAGACTTGGTAAAGTATTCAGTTGTTTCATACATAGCCACATCCAAAAACTAAAGCAATATAACACTTGCTTTTACTTGTCTCCATGTCCTCTGATCACAAAATCCTCTAAGTAAATACTAATTTTCACAATGCATACTAATAGCACACAGAACAGGGACATGGACTGGTTTAGATGTCTGGGTGCTAGTTCTATATTACCAAAACAAATGAATGGGACATCAGAGGCAGGCACACATCTCTATTTCCTGATGCAGCTGACAAATAAATGGGTTTTGCTCTTAAGAACCTCTTCATGAATCTGCTACCAAGAAGAGTAATTATATTTCTCAGAGGTTTGCAACATTTGATTGTATAAGATTCATCATCTACTTTCAACACTCCTTTACTGCAATTCTGATAAAGGTGACTGTGTTGTCAAAAAAAAAATACACACAACACTAAAACAGTCTTCAAATATCAATACATATAGAAATGTTCAAATCATTCCAAAATACATAATCTGGCACAGCTCTGGATCACCGGAGTGAACAGCATAGCTGAAACTTACATAAAAAGACACACTGCAAGAGCAAATGATAGAACAGTGAAAGCAAGCACTGAGAAGTCCAGAGGTAAAGCAATTAAGTGAGAAAGAAAAGCTTCTTGGGCTAAAAGACCTGCTACTGTGTGTCTGTTCAAATGCTATTAAAAGCTCAAATATACCGAGCTAGAGAAATTCCTGATTTTCAGTGAATAATTGACATTATACCTCTGTCTTTTGAATACAAATAGACACACAGTACGATTTTTTTTATTATCTGTGCTTGACATGCACATGAGGATCCCAAGGTGTCTCAATATCTGTATATAATGCTCACTTTGTTCTACTAATTTAAAATGTAGTTGTTTGCAAACACGATCCTTTTCCTGCTATTTCACAACAGATTTCCCTGGTCCTGAGCTTTACCCCACACAGTTTGTAATAAATACAAGCTCCATCTAGTTGCTTTTAAGGAATTTAGATTGCCCTCCCAGCTGCAATCTTGTACATACATATGGCTGCCTCCAGCTGGCAACCCTCCATTTCAGAAGAGCCACATAATGAACACAAGTTATTTCCATTTTTCCCTTGATGGCTCTAATGAGCTTGTCTTCTCTAAGATGTCTTCAATAAAAAAAAAAAAAAAAAAAATCACACAATCCTAATACATGATGTCTATTAACTTCCTTCTGAGGCTTGCATAAGAGCATAGGCTTGAGATATAAATGCTCAGAATCAGATCTATCCGCCAAACTAGCTACACAGACAATACTCTTCACATGAAAATACAGGTGATAAGTAGCCCTTTTTTAGGGTACTTAAGTCTTAATTGTATATCAGTAAAGATATTTTCTCTAAGATGGTTTTTGCATTGTTGAAAGAAATGACCCCCTTTTCAAACTTATCCCCTGAAAGAAAAGAACATAAAGTTGGTGATCATTAGCCAGCTTTATTCTATTTACTGAGATAAGGTTTATAGCTCTGAGACAAAATTCTCTCAGGACAGCTTACACTAACCTTTTAGCACAGAAAGTATCAAGGTACTAAAAGATGCTGTCTTATGACAGATGCTGCAGGATAGAGAGACTGACTAAACGAGGCCAAAGTAACTGAATTGTGGTCTGTTGTGTCATTTTATTGTCACAATACTCCTCTTGGCAGACAACTCTTTTGCAAGCTATAACAAGACATGAAGTTAAATCTGCTACTTTAACCTGTCCTGTCCATATTTGTAGAGGTCACATTCTGTGACTAAAATTCTTTCATTTCCCACATACTTGAAAACTGGAAAAAAAGTGGCCACTTCAATAAGCTTCAGATTTTTCCTCTCCCATCACCTCTACCATCAGGCTAAAGCATGAACAGTCAAACAAGGTGCTTTAAACTAGTGAGTAAACAAGCCTTCCCACCTAGAGTCACCAGAAGGAGAAAAAAATCTAATGACTCACAGGCTAGTTTGAACACACAATGGTAGGGAGCTGCTTACCAGAGTTGTGAACAAGCATCTCAAAAGCTCATCTGGCAGGCCCTCTCATGATTACAAGCCGGAATGTGCCCATTAGGCTCACAGCAAAATAAAAATCATACTGTTGTACCAATACAGGGGGAAATGCTAAATTTCCTTGCATGGGTGCCAGCCAACACAGCTGCTAGAACAAAAGTTAATGTTCAGAACAAAATCACCGTGCTGCGACCTCATTCTGAACATAGCTGTTTCCAAGTTGAACGGATAGACGAACAAGAAAAGAGGAGAAGAGTGGTCGGAGGACTGCCCTGCTCCTACCTTTGCTCTGAGTGAAGCAAAACTGTGCCTGCTAATTCAGATTAAAGTCACTACACATATGGACAAGCTTTAAAACTGATTTCCCTCATCTAAACTTATTTCTTTAGAATTTCAGGAGTAACAGACTAATATAAGCAGGAATAGCCTTTAGAAATCACCTATACACAGGCTTTTATCAGTTTAACTTGCTTAAATGAAAACCTTGGGAATTACTGGCATCAAATGAGAGCAAAGTGCAACTACAGAAACCTAGAGGCAAGAAAAATTCTGTTGGTACAGTTGCATTTTTGTTTGCTCCCAATAAGGCTTCCCCAACGTTTCGCTTTTTCCTTATTTACTCTAATTGAGATCACTACCTCCTAAAGAGGACTTTGTGCTTCTTTTACTTTAGAAATCCAAGAAAGACAAGAAAATTCCCTGGTTAGAAAAGCCTGGCAGCTAGAATCATGGGCTTCCCTCCTTTATTCGTCTTGTACATCACTAAATTGTTGATAGTCTTGCTTACTGCTTCCCTTCATATTGCAATGCTTTTTGTGGTTTAATTAAATGTTTAACAAGATGTTTGAAATCTTCAAGTCAAGGCCCAAAGAGTACTCAGTTAACTCTTGAGATCAGGGATCACAAGGATTTGTCTCAGTTTACCCATTTCAATGAAAAAAAATAATCTATTGCTGACAAGACAGATAAAGTTCTACTCACCCCAATTTAACTACATCAGAATAAGGACCAACACGCTACATGTTTTTACAGCATGTTCTCAACTACACGTTTTGGTGCACTTAAAGTAAAATAGGCATTTCTGTTTCTGCAACATCCATCACAATAGACTCAAGTAAGCGTGAGGGATTTCAACTCAGATTCTCAGTTTTGATATGTGCACAGGGCTACCTAATGCTTAATTCACAGCTGTAACAGTGCCTAGGAACATCTCAGCTGCAGAGAATGAATCATTGACATTTGCACATATGAATATCAGCTGTTACTTTTAGATAAAGCCCACATTTCTGGCACTGTCAATCACCAGGACACAGCAAGACACACACGATTAGATTGCATAAGACACCTACACATGCCCTGTGGAGCCAGAATTATGAAATCCCAGCAGAGAGTGATAACCAAATGGAAACAGTAAAATATTTAAATGACTACACATAAGATGAGGCAGCTTTATCAGGCCACCCTTTAAAGGAACTCAACCAAAAAGAAAAAAATCACTAATGTCAATAACCTTAGGAGCACAGAATCACTTCTCCATGGATGATCAAATCACACCAGATACTGAACCATCACACATTTGCTGTTGATTTTGTGCACACATGGGGTAGTTACCATGGATCTGTCATCACAGTTGCTTATTCCTGAGGTGATGTAGTCATATAAAAAATTACATTTTTGGCTTTTGTTAAGTGGTCAAAAATCAGGTTCTATGCACAGAATTTAAGTTCCTGAGATGAAGCCAAACTGAATCAAGATAAATCAACAGCTCCTTCTATACCTAAAGCATGTTTCACACTGGTCCCTTTCACTTGAAGTCTTTCTAGCTTTTACTGTCTCCTCACAAGTCAGAGAAACAGTCTTTTTCCAGGTAGCAGTAACAGGCAACATTTACCCCCCATAACTGTAACCCTCTCAGCCTGTTCTTGCTACAGATTATGTATGGATGTAGATAATGCAGCCAGCAGGACTTACTGAAGTAGCCAAATAGACAAAATACACAAGTTATTCAACAAACGAAACATCTAAGGGCTTTTCTCTACCTTGAATGGCACTAGATGTTCAAACCACAACATCATGTTCAAAGACCCAAGAATAAAACATAACTCCTTCCCACCCTCCACATCAGATCAGCAAGCACCAAAACTTCACATTGGGTAGCCCTCTTAAATTTTACCTCCTTAACTCTACAGTTCTCATCTCTTGGCAAAATCCATTTAAACAGGGCTCAGAAGTTAATAGTTAAACTTGTTGTTTGTAGTACCATTAATATAGGTCAAGCAGCACAATAGTTACAACTGCTGAGAGGGAAGGTACATAAAGACACAGTAAGCAGTTCAGGACCTTATTACAACATGTCTATCAAATGCAGGGGTACAAACAATGTGCCTGATTCATCAAAAAGATAACTTCTGCTGACAGTACACACTGTTCCCTGGAGCCTCTTACGCATGGCTCAAAAATTAAAATTGGAAATGTAAACTACACAGACACATTCTTGCAAATGTATGTTTCAGCACAGTTAGCATTTCTATGCAAAATACCAGATATAGGCAGAGCAATGAATTCAGCCCTCATTTGCATCACTGAGCACTGAAGAAGTCAGCAACAGCTAGGACTTTCCTCTGCATTTTCTCTCATGTAGCTAAGAGAAGAATTTGTTCCACCAGGCCCAAGGACACACATTTTTCACCACAGGATGCACATGCATAATGCCTACAAGAGGGACTACCTTATGCTTTATTCAAGAATATTCAAAAGGACAGACCTCAATGCCTCAAAAAGTTAGTATTTCAGGAATACTGACAGTAAGTACTTTTTTAAAACTAATGGCACCTTAAATCTTCACAACATGGATTACTTATGCTCAGTGCCAGTCATTCACTGCCTGCCAGTTCAAATAGACATTATTCCTAATTTGGCTCCCAAGCTCCCTGGCCAAGGTTCCCAAACTGAAGTAAATTCCCAGATACTCTGTCAGAGCAAAAGCAGAAAGAATAGCCAGACCTCAAGACTGACAGAGGCTACCACATATGTCACTGAGATACCTTCCTCTTCACAATTATTTGTATCATGACAGCACATAAAGACATCAATTAAGTCTGCAGTGTTAAGTGCATCCCCCACTTCCCCACCCCTCCTCAGAAAAGCCAAGCATGATAAAGATGCCTTTTCTGACCAAGCATTTTGAAAATACAAATAGCATTTAAAACAGTTCCTCCCTTTAAATTGAAATATTTCTAAAGTCTTTTTGGCTCAGTCTATTCATTACAAAAATATTCATGCCCAAGATCTAGCAACTGCAATTCCAAGGAGAGCAGGTTGACTGTTGTTAATCTGGGGTAAAGGGATGAAACTGAATCAAGCAGGATGTTTTACTATGCATAACAAAATACAAAACTGACACCAGACAGAAGTCATTGAAGATTAAAGTTCTAATGTGCCTAAGACTTTATTAACGTCTATAAATATCTGAGGGATGGGTGTCAAATGGAAGGAGCCAATCTCCCTTCTGTAGTGCCCAGTAATAGGACAAGGAATAACAAGTATAAACTTGAGCACAGAAGGTTCCACCTCAACATGAGGAGAAACTTCCTTGCTGTGAGGGCGACAGAGCACTGGAACAGGCTGTCCAAAGAGGTTATGGAGTCTCCTTCACTGGAGATTTTCAAAACCCACCTGGATGCGTTCCTGTGTGGCCTGCCCTGGGTGATCCTGCTTTGGCAGGGGAGTTGGACTCTAGAGGTTCCTCCCAGTCCCTAACATTCCATCACTCTACAATTATTTCAGGCTTTTCTGTTTGGCCATTTTTTTTTCCCCTCCCACTGGGGTAAATTAAGGACCGTTTTCTTCTGTTTATCTCATGAATAACATATTTTGCATTTCTGTGGTACCTGTTATCTCTTATTTCAATGTTCTTTATGAACCTTGGACTAGATCTTCAGCTAGTGTGAATAACCATAGCTCAATAGTGACTTTTACAAAGTTCTTTTGAAACACACTACCTGAAGAGTGACTTCCAGATGCCGTAGAGTCCTGTAGATGGGGAAGGGCCATGCAACAGTGACACCTGAGATCTACTGTGTTTTAATGACATGTAATGCTAGTAATATTTTATGAGCTAAAAAACCCCACGAAATCATGATTTTAGACACGGGTTAAAGCTCATCATAAGCATTCTAACTGTCCTGTACATGTTATACACGTGTGCCTCATCTGGGTGTTTTCCAGTAAAAAAAACCCTCACTTCACACAATTAAAAATGCACTTTTGACACTTTTCAAGTTACTCCAGTACATGTTGTATATACTACATAATGAAGATAGATGAACAGATTACTCTGCCTTCTCATTGTCCTCATCTGGTAGGGCAGCCCCACATGACAGCTTGGATTATAAAATAGGCTCTAAAATAGGTTGTTTCATCAGAAATACCAGCATGATAAAGGGAGGATATTTATTCATATGGACATTTTTTCTATTCCATATTACAGGTCATCTCCAATAGCTTCATATGTTGCACTTCCCTCACTAGGATGAGATGTGCTCCACTTTAGCACAGATGTACAGGAAAACCCCACTACAGAGTAGTTCCTCCCTATTAACAGGGCAGAATCCTTTTTGTACAGAAACTGCTTATGTTAGTGAAAACAGCATTGCCTAGCCATCATATTTAATTAAACATTTTTTTTAAATTTGTAGTTATAAAATTAATTAAATAAAAGAAATAAAGTAACAATGTAAAAATGTCCACAGAAAATTATGAATGAGAAACTTGAGTCCACAGAACATGGAGTAAGGCTGCTTCCTTAGGTACTCAAGAGATCTATCTGCCCAGTCGTTCAAGAAGCATGAGGTGGAGTTGTGCCCTGTTGATGTTCAGATTTCTAAGGGAAGAAGGAAAGTGCTTTGTCTTCTCCCACCTATCACCATTGTTTCACTGTACAAAGGTATCTGCTCAATTTCAGCTAATAACACTTAATCCCATTTAAAACAGGGAAACAACAAAACACTAATAAATCCAACAGAATTTTACTCAGCCAAAACAGTCCTATTAGCCTCTCTAAAAGACTGTTTCAAATGATTCCAGAGACACATTATATTTCAGTTAATTTCTTCTTCTGTTACTATGACCATCCTGTTTAAACAGAGTTTTGGGATGGATACAACTAAAGCTGTTGATGTTGCTAAAGCACTTGGTAAACGTTGATAAATCAATACAATTTAGCATTCAGATCTACTGCCATTGGGTTAGCTGGGATGACAACAATTCACCTGATTTCTACTAAAGCTTCCAATGTCAACAGAAACATCTGCCAATTTGCAGCCCTAATTTAATATCATATCTTTGTAAAACTGGTGCAAATCTCTGTGAAAACCATTACGCCATTATAAAACCACTAATATATTTAAAGAAACCAAATTCCTTACTAGTGAATTTGTGTACCCATTTATAAAGCAGGTGAATGGTCCTGGAAATACAGCACTTGCTGGGAAGAAATGCAGACAGTATTAGTGGTACCTTACCTAAAGACAAGTTCACACTGTGTGGGAAGGATGACAATTAGGTTTCATCTCTACGATAGTTACTTTATTAAGGATTGCCCTCTTGTATGGCATGCTTGAAACATGATAAACAATTCAGAAAACTACAAGTGTCAAACTCTCCTTTACAACACTTTGGTAACCTGAAGAGCAATAGGGCCTTTAGGATGACACTAGGACTGAATCATATCATCACAGGATTCAAAATACTCTCAATGACTTCTCAGAACAATGGTATAAAAGCAATTGAGGCTTAAAGGAAAATACAAACCACCATACATTGCAGACAGCTTTCAACATTGTGTGTAATGAAATCAAGCAAGATAAAATGAGGATCACCTCATTTACTACCCAGCCATTTCAGTCTGTCTGCTTTAAAGATGGGGTTCTTTCTATCTTCCATAAGCAGAAAGCTGCAGGCTTACAGGTCCAGCCTGAGAAGCTTCCAGCTGCTCTCAGCATTCCCCTAGGCACATAGAAGTCTTGCATGGAAAGTTCAGGTTTCTTGGAGATTTTGTTTTAACATGTTTAACTTGTATTTTCTAATCATTTCAACAATAATTTGGCAGAGTTAAAAACATTGCTGTGGAAATTCTGGGATGCTTGAATTTTGGTCGGGTCAGTCGAACTGTGGGGATCATAGGTGTTGTTACAGGAATCAAGGTATAGAAACTGCTTTACAGATAAGATACAATGCCTTCTCGTAATGATTGTATAGAACTCAGCCCAATAGGCCACTTTCAGATATGATAACTTCAAAAGTGACTACACAGTCATCACCACAGTTACCTCCCACATATAAGGCAGTTCAACATACTGACATGGCCAGCTGAGCTGAAGCCTCTCTCAACAAACAGCCTTTTGCAACAGGATTGGGGTTAGCTTCAAGTCTCATGAACATCTATTACAAAGCTCCAGAGCTAAAGCTTTTTAGCATTTGCTGTAGTGTTTGGGTTCTTTTTGCTTGTTGGTTTGAGCTTTTGGTTGTTTTTTTTAAACAAACAGGGCCTTTTTATGTGGCAGAACCACTGAGATCATAGCTTCACAAACTGCTCTGCTCAAAGAATGTTCCTTGCAAGACAGGTTTTTCCCCTGTGCATCTGCTTTCAGCATAGACCATATCAAGAACGGAGTCCCAAGAGACCTCCGTGTCCATTGTCATCAGAGGGACTTGGGAACGGAAACACAGCAGATTGCAACCTTCCAGCAGAACAAAACCATGGGGATCCAAATGCCATGCTGCAATTGAAGAAAATGCTATCAAAGGTGGTGAAGAAATACAGTACAACTCAAAGGTTAAAAGCAATCCTTATGCTTTCAAAGACTACAGCCTTAGGCTACTGATGTTGCAGGTAGAGAATATTTACTGTACCCCTCTTTTGTATAAAGGAATAGTTTCTAGTAACACCAAGGGTGTTTTTATTGCAAACAGCACAAAAGCCTAATTTGAGAATATCCTCAACATCTGCATTTCAGAAGGTTCTCAGTGCAGGTACCAAGATAAGATTTCATACACATATGGGAAGCATCAAGAAAGCTGTCCACAGTAGAAGACAGTGAAAGACCAGGCAAAAAAAAAGAAAAAAATGAGATCTAAAGTCAAAAGGAAGGAGGAATAACATCAGACAGCAACAGAACAAAACAGCAAGAGATAAAAAATGTGTGCATTTGCAGTAACAAAATATGCTTTGATTCATGTTGTGGAAGCATTTTAAAAGCTACAATGATTTTACTTAACACTGCTAGTTTCTTAAATCCACTGATACTCTAGGACAAATTTTATATAAATGCTTGTCTTCCTCAAAATTCTACAGAGCATTTTCCAAATTTCTGAAACTTCAAAACAATGTAGGTCTCAGCTCTTGTCTATTCCCAAGACTTTATACAGCTACAGTGTCAGTGACTATACTAAAACAGTTCTCACTAGGATAAATTAGAAAAGTATTCTAGTTTGCTATATTTTTTCCTAAAGAAAAAGATAGAGCTGATTGTAATCTCTACCGGTCGAAGTCAGAGTCTCACTACATTTGCCTGAACACCAGCCTTGAGCCAGAAGGAATTTCTACCCCATTCCATCCTTCTTCTGTCATTCAGTGTTTGTCATTTGTCCCAGTGTGCTTTGAGTAAATAATTGATCCAGTACATTTATTTAATTTAAGCTTAATGGATGCTTGCTCCAAGACTGACAATTATCACAAAATTGCGTATATTATACAGTTTGTGAAACTCTGATGCCTTAATGAAAGAATTCTATATAGCTCCTTGAGATACAAGGTAAGGCAAGAAGACACTTCTTTTACAGCCAAATAGGAAGGCTTATGCCAGTACCCTCACTACCAGATTCAGAACTTGCCATGCTGTTAATATGAAATGAAAAATCAATAGCTATTGTTCAGTCATTACCTCTCATCAGCTGATGCATGCATCAAACATGGCAAAGAGTTAACAGCAACATAAGGCACAGGGGTTACTCTTCAGAAATAGGTTTGAACCACACATTACACATGTCCCAGCCGTAACTTTTCACATGGGCAAGCATTCTATTCCCCCTCAAGGCACTAATGAGCAGCTAAGGATTATATGACCACACAGCAAACACCCATTTTGGAGCTTGTGCAAGCTTTTCACCAACAAGACTTTGTGAAGATTGGTGGTGCCCTGTCCAGACACCACCAAAGGGAAAGAACACACTCTTAGCTGCCCTCTGTTGTTAGCTATATGAGCAAAATTGCTTCCCCCTATATAAAAGAAAAAAATACCAAGCTACATATCTATAGGGAGAATCCCAAAATGATCAGGCTGCTATTTGAAAAGCCTCCACATTCTAACTATAAAACACACACAAGCTCCCATGCTTCCTTATAGAAGTAATCATTACCTATTTTTAAGAATGTATGGAGGGAGCACCTACAAAAGCTCTCTGGGAACGAGAGCCCACCACAAGCCTAGGAGGAGGCAAACTGGGAGATAAGGGCAGCAACAACATAGACTGAGTAGGGAACTCACCAACAGAGTACAGTCCAACAGCTGATCAAGCAGAGTAGTAGCAAGCCCTATGGGTGCTCCTGTGGTTAGGGGGTAAAAGCAATAAAATCAGCCAGGTCAAGCCAAGGAATAATTCAGGAACATACCCCCATCCAACACAGCTCAGGGCTAGAGCAGCAGCTGGAGCTTAGATGAGCCCATGGGTGGGGACTGATTGAGTCCGGGCCCAGGTGAAGCTGGTCAGGGCTATTAAGACCTATTAGTGACTTTGGGACCCTGGGAAAAGCTTCTCTTTTTTTTTTTTTGCTTCTTTTTTTCTTTTCTTTAAATCATGCTACTACTGCCCTATTAAATACCTAATACTGTGTATATATATGAATATATTTGTAATACAATATTTTCCAGAGGTCATGATCAGGTCTCCATCTTAATTGTACACACTGTTGTCTGGACCACTGAAAAGAATTTCAGTCTAATGGGAGTGTAGGCAGTGGTGACCAGAGGAAAGAGAGACAGGTTTAGGATGAGAATAATGTGATCAGTTGATTACAGTTAATAAGGGTACCTGGAGATCTGTTCATATTTCCTAGTGCAGAAGCCCTACTCTAAGATGAACTTGGTCTAGGCACTGTACAAACAATGGCTGAACAGGAGCTAAAGATTTGCATGCCACTGCAGATGCATTAACAGACTCCTTTAAAGCAGCTCATTGAAAGTCAGAACCCCTCAGAAATGCCAGGTGCTACTGCTCTCCCCAGAAATAGGCACTCTAATTCCAGGGTCATCTGCATTTTTCACTGTGGTCTAAGCATATGACATAAAATAAGTATATTGTGGGTACACTGTATTAAAAGATATAAACATATTAATTAATATGTTATACTAATCTATTATTCATATAACTGCACTAGGGAAACTATGTTCTTGGAGAAATGAAGTATTTCTCAGATGTTAAGTCTACTCCTTCTGGTTCTTAAGAACTGCAATATTTACTAAGAGTGGTACCTGGATAACTTGGAAGACGATATAAAAACGTGTTTGTTCAGTGCTGTATATGCTTATGAAATATATCCATTGGACAGAATATGTTTGGGGTTTTTTTATAAAGTCTACATCTGAAGTAGTTACTATTGTTCAGATTTCAGCATATGCTTGCAGAAAACAACCACCTTAAATTTTAAATTGCCAAGAGAAAGACTAGTGTTCTGTTTAATTATTAGTGCCATAAACCAGAGCAATATTTACCTGCCTATAACAGAGCTTAGGAAAATCTCTTATCTCTCCTGCCAGGTGCTACATTTCTCACAGTTATTAATAAAATGATCAGAAATCCTTATTTTGGAATGGCCTTTACTCCACTTTTCTCTCCTGCTCAGTGTCCTTCTCAGTGAAAGTCAGCTTTGAAATTGGAGCAAATTCTGTACTTGCTCATGGGGAAGATAGAAAGAAGTGCTCTTCTGTGACAGACCTGACCCATCGCTTGAGCGCTAAGTCTTGATTCCTCCTCCCTCCAGCTGGAAGATTGTCCATTAAGTGTGCATTCCATGTTGTTCTGCAGTTCATCAGCCTCCAGACATCCTTTATATTACTCATTCAACAAATGAGTTTCAGTGAGGACAGCCCCTCAGCTTAGACATGAAATGCCACTCTGAGCTGCTTTCTTTTGCCAGTCTTTCACCGTTCATTAGCATTCGGCTCACACTCTGTGCTCTCAAGCAAAGCTGGTCTGTGTGCAGCATAGCACACATGCAGCTTCCTGCAGAGGTAGAAATTAGTCAGAAACTCATCAGACCACTCAGGGTCTTTCAGAATTTAGTTTCCTGAGGTAAGACGTGGTATTTCCATCCTGCCTTATAGCTAAGGTCTTGGAGGGTTTTTTGAGTTGGGGAGGCAGGGATGGTTACTGTCATCCCTGCACGTATATATGTATCTTGGAAAACAAACAAACAAAAACCACAGAAAAAAACCAAAACAAAACCACACACAAACACACACACAAAAAAAGAAAGAAATATATATATATAGCTAACAAATTCAAAAAGGTTTAAGTTCCACATAAGATACACTTTAAGATTCTTTCTCCCCTCTTTCTCCTCTCGTCATTTCAAAGTAATATATTCCTGATATATTATTAATAGTGCTCTAAGAAGAAACTGTTTTCTGCTCCTGTGTGCTGTGAAATGATGGATGAGTTCACAACACCTGTTACTGCTACATATGTGGAAGTAATTTCCCCCTCCCTGTTTCACAGAAATCTGTTATTTTCTCACAAAGTCAAACACGCTGCTCCTATTTCTAGTAAATATCTCCTAGATAAGCTTTGAAAAGATTCCATGAGTAATTAATTACTATAATTTCTCTTTGTACACCAATAAGTTAGATTATTGAAGAAAAGGAGGTGGGCAAAAAAATTTAAATTGAAGCTACTTACATAGACAGACAGGCAGATAAAACTTGCCTAGATAGTTCTTCACACACTGAGAAAGAATTTTATTTCTCCAGTGCAGAGAGCTAATGCTAAATCTATGTCCCACCAAAGCTCATGCTAGTCCTCCAGTTAAGGCCAAAAGAAGACTTCTGTGATCCACAACTGTGTGCTTCCTTCTGCAGAGAACTGAGTTTTCCTCCTAAGCAGTCCTGAAGGTTTCCTGATTGTTCAATTAACCTAAGAAAGTATTTACAAATGCCTTCATTTACCTTCTCTTCTAGGTATTAATTTATTAGCAAAAATATTCACAGAACTAAATTTTTGAAGATAATTATTAGGAAAAATTAACTGAAAGTAATTTTATAATTCCTACAATTCATTATTCATCTCCAAATATGGTTTCTATTAATTTGTGTTTATCCAAACAGAGAACAGAAACATATGAAAGACTAAAATATTCTGATTAATGTAATCATATAAAACAGATTGCATTTTGAACATCCACAAAGAACTTAGCATGCTTCTGCTCATAATTTGCATTTGAATACGCTGAAAATCACGAGTAAGGAGTGGCATATGCTGAATTGTATTTTAATGCCATTGCATTCTATTACTGAGGTGATGAACATAACATGTAATATATATATAAGAAACTAACAAGTCATTTCACAGCACAGACATACCGTAAGACCAAACATAACTGAGAATCAACTGATGAAAATAATTTTATAAATACAAACTTTACATTTCAGTACCGTAATTGCTTCACTGAAAAATCCAAAAGGTGGAGAACACCAGATATATCAGATTCATTTAATTTCTTTTACAAAACTACTGGGGAAAAGGCATAAAACTGTATTTTTAATGCCTTGGGTTTGCGCATGTAAAATAATATAAAATTCATGAAGGTGGAGGAAATACACTGAAGCATCCAAAAGAATTTTAAATGTCTGTGATAGATCAGGAGGAATTTTGGAATGACTGAAATGAAGAAAAGCTTTAAAAGAGTCATTTACAGATCAAAGAACAGAGTCTGCAAATCTCTTTCCACCTTAGCAAACCTCCAGCTGAAACCAACTGGACTGCTCTCAGGAGCAGAGGGCTTGCTTATGCCTGGTAGGTGCCATGCCAGAGGCAATGCCAAATTTGCCCTGGACTTTCAGAGGAATGAGAATTATGACTCTCATTTGATGTGTGCTGTGCTGAGCACTTACCTTTTCTAAGATGTATTGATAGTAAAGGCAACAACAATACCTTGAGATGGCATAGAAAGACAAGAAGGAACATACTGGATTCAGAGGAGCAGTGTCCAAAAAGTTACGAGAAGGTTCCTGACTAAACTAACTAAATTTACATCAACGTATAGAAGTCAGGGATTAAAACTTTGAAACAGTCGTTGCTCATCCATCAGTCTATTTCCAGACCTTGGTTTTTAACATCCTTATGTGCCTGAATGAAATGCTACTTGTGAAAATGCCCACAAGAGAAAAATTCCTCCTGATCCATTTTTGTGGTATATGGTTGCAAAATAATTTGATGTGCAAGAGCCGAAGGAGGGATTGTTGCCAAGCTTTTGAAATCAGGTACACTTTCTTTGAGGGACGTTTGTCTGAGGGACAAACAAGGGACAATTTCATCATACAAGAACTGGCAAAAAAAAACCCCAAACACAACACTAAATATTTTTCAATTTATTATCTTGCTGTAAGACTTGAGACAGAAAAGCATGTGTGAAACAATAACATTACCTTTCAAAAGCCTTGTCTCACCCTCTCAGGATGAAAAGAGGAAAATCAAAAACAAAAACACAAACACAAAAATAAACCAAAACAAAACAAAATAAAAACAAAACCAAAACAAAAACAAAATAAACAACAAAAAAACCAAACCAAACCAAAACAAAACACACACACACACACAAAAAGGGGTAGGGGAGCTGAAAAATGTTGAGATACAAAATGAGTTTATAATGCTTCAACCACAGGTTGGAAAAGCTGCTCTGAGCAAGGTCAGTGGCTGCTTTACCAGGGACTCCCATGTGAAAAGCTACAGTTCAAAATTCTTGATCAAGCAATGTATTCAGCCATAAACTCAGGTACTTAGCTTCAGTACAACAACTCATATTCCTATGCTTCATCACCCTTACATACTTTTTTCAGCTGGGACCCAAACATATCACTGCTAAATATATCAGGCTGATGGATCACAGGCTGATATAAATTGTTCTAGAGTTTCCCTATGAATTTCTTTTCCCCCCTGGAGTAGGTATGAAGAAAGGCAAAGACAGTCTGTCTGGTTATGCACCTGGCATACATTCTTCTATGCATGGAGACAAAGTATCAGAAAGAAAAAAAAAAAAAAAAAAGAACATTTTTCAGTGACCCTGACATTTGATACTGATGCAAAAAAAAAAAAAAAAAAAGGAATGACAGTGTTTGAAGCCAAAAGCATGAAGTTTCTCTGTATTTCCTATGATTTAATACCTCTCTCCCCCACACAGAGCAGATTCCTTTATAGACACTCTTGTATATGGGCCAGTAGTGTTCCAGCAATATCTCTGATGACATAGTGGGAAGTTTCTAAGCAGAGTATCATGTGTAGTATTTCTCATTTATTTTAACATCCATCCCCAAAGACATGCCTTTTCTGATGAAAGAAATTATTGTTTTCATTTTTATTAATAGAATTGAAAATATATTTGATGATCAAATTAATTAGAATAGACAGAGAAAAAATTCTTTAGGTTTGTATGAGATCTGTTGCAAAAGCTGACTTCCAGCTTTCACTCAGTCTAAACAGATAAAAAATATCAGTGACCCTGAAAAAACACTCACAGTATCTGTTTGACTAGACTTGTATATTGGTACCTTGGTACAGTTTGCTTACTTTACAAGTATAATTACAAGTACAAAAAGCGGAAGAGTAAACTGATATCTGGAAGGTTTTGGTGCACAAATTTATCTGATTTTACTTGCTGCATGCAACATAGGCAAAATTACTATTTATGATTGTGACTTACTACTTAGGTGAACAAATGTCTGATTTATACATTCCAAAAAGAGTTCTGGCTGTAATGCCCAATCACTGCATGGCTTGCCTTGTCAACACCATTTTCAGACCAGCTCTCTAGCTCTCATCCTGGCCAGGAGAAGCCTGAAAAGCAGGTCAGTTTGAGCATGAACTAACCTGTCTGCCACTTTATCATCAAAGTCTAACCATCATGACAAGGTATATAAAAAAGCATATGCTGCTTTACAGCCCTCTGCAAACTTAAAGAGAAAAAACTCCCACTAACTTCAAGAGGCTTCAGATCTACCCCACAGTGAAATAATTTCACTCTATTTTTCAAGAGACTTGAGATATCAAATATCATTTGATTATTCAGGCTTGAGTCCAATCTCACAGAGTGAATGCAGACTTAATCTATTGGGCTACAGATGCAAAGGCTGTCGGTGGCACTGCAGAGCAAGGAGAAAACACACCACGCTCTGCCCGCTGTGACTGCAGCACAGCATGCCCCGGGGAGCCAGCATGCCCCTGCCTTCCTTCTGGTGGCTGTGAAAGCAGAATGTGACCTGCTCACAGCTGAGCTGAAAAGTCTCCTCATCATCTACACAGCTTCCCATTTTTATAATAATTATTTACAGCAAAACACTTGACAGCCATTTGACATGCCATGAATAGATATTATACCTCACAGTCTTGGAGGTGAGCGCAGTACTGTCCATGTGTCCTAATCCTGGGATATCAATGTTTAACCATGCTGTAAAGCTCTTTACTGAGAAAGTAGTGTTACGCTTTCAACTAAATGGCTACAACCTGAAGCTAGTCTCCAGCTTGAGGATTGAGGCAATAAAGTGGTTTTGTCTAACAAACCACCACCAGAGATTTGCTGGTGCTGTTACTCAGAGCGTAAAATCCCAAGCACATTCAGGAGCCTCCTTTAAGGAATTAATGCTTGCTTGCTTTGCCATCTAAAGAGTGTTTACAGAAGACAGGACAACCATGCTTGCTGTCCACTGTGCAAAGAGGTGATGACATCAAGAAGACAGGTCACAAGTCTGAGTTTATAGTCATTACACTTACATTGGTATGGCTTTTCATCCACTCAGTATGATCTTATGACCCCACAACTTTACAACCTCCCACTCTCTGGGCTTCATAGCACCTCTCCACTCTAGGTTAATCATTTCTCTACCATTATCTGCCAAGAGTTCTTATCTCTTTTGCTGTCACTTTATAACAGGGTCCTCTTATCAAGCTGTACAAAATCACGTGACAATGCCAAACCTATCACAAGTTCCAATTCTTCTGATTAGAGACAATCATGAAATGGGATACATGGTTTACAGCAGGTCACTAATGCTGGAAAAAGTACAGAGTCCACTTAAAGACATGCTTGTTACTTTCTGAATTCTTGGATAATTTTTTTTGTGGTTGTTCATCACACTGACTTTCACTGAAGATTATTATAGCCTGGGTCTCAAGGCCAGAAAAGTTTACAGGCTGCACCTCTTTTGTACTCGATGCTGTACACCTTGCACCCAAGAGTACTGTATATTTACACCTAATAATGTCTTCTGGTTCCCACGCAGCCATCATACATGAATCTACAAAACATGGACTTACATCAGCTGGTAAGTAACAGGTTTTTATTTGTTTTGAAGACTATGCATAAATATACTAGACTTGGGGCTGTCCAAACTGAAAAATCATTACAACTGGGCAAGCCAACAAAACTGTAATTTGCACATGTATTTAGGTGAACAAGAACTTTATGATACAGTGTAAAAATGTAACAAAACAGCAGATGATAACATTTTTCTCCAGAGATAAAGTGGTTATCAAATATATAATTGGATAATTAATGGTATTTTTAACTATTAGGATTGTTAATAACTGTGAAATTGCATGTGTGTGTGTGTGTGCACGTGTATAAACATTTGCAAAAATTATATTTAAATTGCTTCTGGACTGACTATTCTTGTTGAAGAAACCTCAGCAATGTTTCTGGGTCTTTTCTGTAATGCACATGTCAAATGCAGATTCTTTTTTATAGCTAAAAATGTGGATATATTGTCATTCAGTAAGGATGAGCTGGATAATAAAAGTCAGTTAAGACTTCAGAGCAGCAAAGAAACTAATACTTTGAGTAACATATGGAAACAACACCCGCTCCCCATCGGGTGTGGCAGGTGTGGGTTACTCTGGCCCACAGGCATGAGGGGCATTGCACAGCCAGCTGCCCTGAGCTTCCAGAGCTGCAATAGCTGCGGCAGAGCCCCAGCGGGTGCCTCTCCCTGTCACCTCCCTGCCCTTCTCCTCACACCTCCTATCTCAAGTCGCTCTGCCTCTCACCAGACACTGGGAGCAAGGTGCCTTTCCTTTGGTGGGGCAATAGCATCCCCTGCCCCGTCTGTGCCTGGGTCAGGGACAGGCTGAGTGGAGCTGGAGAAGGCTTGCCAAGGGAAACCTCTCCTTTGTGGAGTGGAAAGCTCTTTGCAAGCCAGCCCAGCAACACAACAGATTCCACAGCCCAAGGTTTTGCAAGGATGTGGCTCAGCACAGGAGTTCATGGAAAGGATGAAAGAAAGGAGCTTTGGCCCATGTGTGCAAAACAGGACTTGCTTTCCTCCTCTTGCACCCAAAGTGCATCCTCACATGGCAAATGAGGCGTTTATCCTGATGCTGGGCATGATATGGGCACCACTCCTTCACAAGAGGCTTTGGGACCATGGGGATGAAGGGCACAGCAAGAGCTGCAGGAAATAACCTCAAACATAGATGAAACTTGATCTCCTGGGTGGAGCTGCTGCTTCTTCCAGAGAAGGGGAGGGTGTTCACTGGAAGGTCTCCCACCTTGGACCTGGCTATGGCCAGGTAGCTGGCTTTCAGGGACAACATTCTCAACCTCTTCACCTGCTCTACAACTCCTGCACAAGAACTGTACTCAGCATGTTAGAGAGGCTTGTTGAGCTGCAAATGGATGGCTAGTGGACTAATGCCCCATGGATCACACCACCATGCCAACAGCCACCTGCCTCCTGGCCAGCTGTACCTTATGTTAGCCCCATTCCAGGGTGGGGTCCTGGTGTCTCTCCTCAGAAGGAGCCATGTGATCCCTCCTGCAGTGTTGTCAGGGTATCACATCCACAACAGACAGAGGGCACAGGATGTTCCTGGGCTGTTGGACATGGCTATGATTAGGGTGAGGCCATACTTGGGCCAGAAGGGCTGATCCCAGCAAAGCCACAGAGGGTCAAAGCCAGAGACACTCTGGTGCTTCTCTACAGGTGTGAGGTGTTCCTTCACACAGCTCTGCTCCCAGAAACACGTGGAAAAGGGGAGCCAGTTCAGTTTCCCAGATGGGCCTCATTCTCTTGGGCCTTGCTCTGACTTTTGCTCTTTCTGGCTGCCTGGGAGGGAAAGGTTGTGGAGGAACTTCTGATCCTCTCTCTTCAGCCTTCAGCATGGGATAGTAAAATAATAATACATCTCATGTATTTGAAGAGTGGTCACTCAGATAAAGTTCCTCAGGGTGACAGGATGCAGCCCAATGGGAAAGGAAAATAAGACACTCTGATTTGTCATATTTAGACTAAGTGCCATTTTCACAGTTTCCAAAAGACTGGCAGATCTGGATTCCCTAAATCATGTGGATATGAAAAACAGATTTATGGGAGATAAAAGTTAGCAGAGCAGTCTTGTCACCATACCTCCAAAATGTGTGTTATATCACAGATGTATCAGGACAGATTTGCAAAGCATGGTCTAGAAAAAGCAGGTTAAATCCCATGAAACTCTCCCAAATCCTTGGTCAGGAGGTTTCTGCCCTTGCATGACACTGCACAGTCAGATCCCATGGTGGCATCCCTGAGAAACACATCTAACTCAGCAATGTAAACTGATCACTGTGTGCCTGTAAGGGTTAAATCTGACCAGCACCATGCTGTGGACCCCTTCATAGAGGTGAGAGAACCATATAGGAAGGAGATGGATTCTGGTTTTATTTGCACTTGTAGAGTAATTCTTTGGAAGAAAAAGCTGTCCTCTCAGGGTGTAAGCACAATCAGCAGCAAGGCCAGGTGCTCTTAAAAGTAAATCCCATCCTTGGACTTTCACTTTTGCCCAGTCCTTTCCAGCACCTCCTTCACTTTTTCCTCTCTAATGTGAGGCAGAGTGGGTGGGCTTCTGAGGGCTTCCACAGCCTTCACAGCTCTCACCCAACCAGCCCATCGCACCAGGGGCATTTGCTGCTTCCCACCACAGGCTAAGTGCCCTTGTCATGGAGCACTTGCTTTGCAAAGATGCACCCAGTATATTCATCCACCTAGGGATAAGTTAGTTTTCGGTATAAAACAGTGTTGTGTCACAGCAGGAATGACCTAGCTTTCTCATGTAAAGGAGGCCCTCATCCAGCTCCCATGAATGCAAACCAGACTCCACTGATTTAAAAAGCAGTGGATCTGTCTCTTGGAGAGCAAACACAACCAGCTTGGAGCTGGTGTGAGCAGGCACTACCCATTATTGACACTTGCTTTTAGATTTACAGTCATATAGTCAAAGAGGCAGCTGGAATTCACAAAATCTTAAAAGTACACCTTACCTTCCAAATTAAGAACATTGCATGGACTTATTTTTATGGAAGTGCCATGATTTTTTATATTCTGCCATACTCCAGGGCAATACAAAACTACTTGACTAGGTTTATTTTTCCTCTCATCACCCTCTTGTATTAGTGTCATCAGAGACACTGTGCAATTTTTATAAGCATTAGCTATAACTATTTAGCAGAAATAGCTGCTTCATTAACTTGGAAAAGAAAAAATTACATAAGAGGAAAAATAATCTGTGGTTTCTTACTGGGAAATTTTTCAGCTAGTGTAATACTTACTGCCATCTTAATTTTAATGCATGTCCTCAGGCAGTTTACAGTATTATAATTCATGCTTTTGAGTTTGACAAGGTTTGTTTTACATCATTATTATTATTATATAATGAAATTTCATTTTATTAACAAACACAGCAAATACTATCTTTAAAAGTTTGGATTAGGATTTTGGCCACCAATGATGCAGGCAAAGCTTCCACAGGAGTGAACAGTTTGGGCTGTGTGAGGACTTCAAGACATGGGTTGTAGGGTGGTTTTTTTTTTCTAACAGTGAACTTTTTATGTTATTCTTTTATCAATTTTATTCCCATTAAATACTTTTCCTGTAGCTATACTGCAAATGAGCTATCTACAAAAGGGGGACTATTTTCATTTACATTATTTTTTTTCCAGTTAGTCTGATTTTAAATACCCAAATACATGAGGTAAAGTAACAATGATGATGCCTGTGGTCTCCAGAGGGAAACCTCTAATGCTGACAAAATGCCTCCAGCCACTCGTCTGTGTGGGTAATTTAAAGGTCACCTCTCAAACTTGTCGTTATATAGGGTGAAAAGAAAAAATTATCTGCAGCAGGAGTTGTGTTGGACTGCATTGTGGGGAAAACCGTTACAATTTCTCATGCCAGATTATTATTAATGTCTAGAGTTTACTCACATATTACACGAGTACATGATATCTATGACATATACATGAAACCTTATATATTAGTATCTATGAATACATTCTTATAGACAATTAACACATATGCATATGTACACAATCCTTATCAAGACTTGTCAGTATAAACTATGCCCAGTTTATCTTCTCATGGTTTGTTTTATGATTTTATGCTTATGTGTGAAGAAATCTTAGATGTATATGAGCTTAAATTTTTTCATTATAAAGATCAGCTATTAAATTATTATTTAAGATCTTCAAGCTTCCAAACATAATTACTGGGGGACAACAAGCAGACCTAAATTTTATTTTTTTTTTCCACCAATGGATCAAGGTCAGTTGCCTCAGCCAAAGAAATTTCATTTTTAAGCCTGTCTGTGCAGGATAGAAATCAATTATCTCTTACGATACAGAGACCAGCGTTTGGCCCTGACAGGAGCCTTGCTTTATATACAAATATATTTGGAGTTCTATCTTCAGAGCAAGCTCTAGCTTTTTTAACTACATGTTCCACACTCGGCTCCAAAAGGGCAGCACAGGCAGAAACAAAAGAACCTCATCAGAAAACTAGATAATTATCAATGTTGGGAAGTGGCGGTGGGCTAGCGGCGTAGGAGGGCAGCGGCGGGGCTGTCCGCAGCGTCCCTTCGGCCTGGCCCTGCGGTGGCTCCGCCGGCAGCGCTGCCGCCAGCGCCGCGCCACGGAGCACCGCGCCAAGCAGCGGCTCCGCTCCTGGGCGGGCGGGCGCGGAGAGGGGGACTCTGCATTGGGATTCGCCTTCCGGTAGGGAGGAGAAGACGCCACCCCCGCAGCAGGCAGGAGCGATCAGATCGAGCACGTTTTCCCGTCGCCCAGCTAGCGGCAACAGGTCCAAGAGGTGCGGGACCAGAAGGCGTTTTCCCTACGGAACTCATGTATTTTATCAAGGAAGAAAAAAAAAAAGCCACAAACGAACAAATCTAACAGAGCTCCTGCCTGCAAAACTGAGCTTTAAGTGTCCGCCTGGAACAGGCTGCGGTTCGCTGCCGATGCTATCGGTCCAGGGAAACCCTCACGTGAGGTCCGGGCGGGGTTCGCTGCCGCCCTAAGGGCTCCCGGGGGTGCCTAAGCTTTCGCACCTCCCCGGGGCCTCAGCCCTTCCACGTGTCCAGATTCTGTTCAGCAATCTCCGTCGGAAGGCTGCCTTGCAGCAAGAAACGACTCGCCCTCCCTGCCCACAGTCGTGCCTCCTTGAGAGCGGGCGGCTCCGCGGGAGGGGCGATGCGCACCGGGGCACAGCGGCGCCCCGCGCCCCGGGCCGGGCGGGCCGGAGCCGACAGCGGCAGGACGAGGTGAAGTGTTACACCTCACTGATGACTCACTTAGCAATAAAAGAAAGGCGATCACAGCGATACTTTACCACCCTCTTGGCCCGGTTCGCCCCGCACGCCGGAGCCTCCTGTAGTTTTGTATCACGCTGCTGCCAGGTGTTTAGAAGGCAGGGGTGCGTTCCGGCGTGCGGCAGTTCGCTTGGCCGGGCTTGCAAATTAGCTTCTCGGTCAATAATTGACTGTTTGGAAATGGTTCTCTATTTCGGAACGGAGAGGATCGACATCTCCGTAAGGCAACAGTTAAGGATTCGCAGCAGAAAAAAGGCAATAAAGCGATCCTTTGTGGTGTGCGTTTTACTACAGAAAGTATTTCAGCCTGAAGCACCCACTCTGTTTCGCTGCCAGTAGATTGAAAAAAAAAAAAAAAAACCAAAACAAACAAACAAAAAAAACCAGCACAGGATAAAAAAGAGTATATTTTTGTGTTTGGGTTTTTGAGGGTTTGTTGGGTTTTTTTGTTTGTTTGTTTTTCTTTATTTTGTTTGTTTGGTTTTGTTTGGGATTTTTGTTTGTTTATTTGTTTGGTTTGGTTTTGGGTTGGGTTTTGGTTTTTTTTTTTTCAGTTCTCTAGAGAGGACAGTTTACTTTCTAAAGCCTGAGTTGGAGGCACTAACTGCCTTCGCCCAAATTAATGCCCAGGAATTTAAAGCAATATATTTTTCTGCAAAGTGATGAGAGGAGCCCGTTGGGTACGGGATTTGGAAGGTTCCGAGGTACTCTCCCCTTCGTACCGTAAGGGTGATTTTTTTTTAATGACCAGAAGTGGAGGAGGGATGACATGAGATGAAAGGGGAGAGGAGAGAGGGAGGAGAAGGAAGAGAGAAAGAGGGAGAGAAAGAGGGAGAGAAAGAGGGAGAGAAAGAGGGAGAGGGAGAGGGAGAGGAGAGGAGAGGAGAGGAGAGGAGAGGAGAGGAGAGGAGAGGAGAGGAGAGGAGAG
>JANIJG010014637.1:7977-19267 GCA_024611175.1 Megaceryle torquata
CCAACCTCCCCTGCAATGGTGCCAGGGATGGGGCAGCCACCGCCTCTCTGGGCAGCCTGGGCCAGGCTCTCACCACTCTCAGTGTAAAGAATTCCTTCTCTCCAGTCTAAATCTCCCTCTTTTAGCTTAAAGACATCACCCCTTGTCCTATCCCGTCAGGCCCTGCTCAAAAGTCTGTCCCCATCTTTCTCATAGACCACCCTTGAAGTCCTGAAAGGCCACAAGGTCTCCCTGGAGCCTTCTCTTCATCAGCAGGTGGCTCTGAGGACTTTGCAGTTGGCTACTGCTTTGCAGGGAGCAGATGTTGAACTGAATCTGATCTTGTGCACGCTTAGAACTGGTTCTGTTCTCTATTGTCTGCTTCCCTGGAAGATGCCTGCAGTGGCATGTGGTGAAAACACTCTGGTCTCTGGTCTGGGCTGCTGCGAGTGCAGGGAATGCTCAGCCAGGAATTCCTGTGGGTGCCAATATTCAGTTTGGGAGGGCAGATTGGGGTAGGGTTGGGGGTTCTATTAGATCAGCATTTTAAAATGCAGCCTGTGGTTTGTGTGCAGGAGCAGTTCCTAGTCCCAGATCACACCATCAAAGACATCAGCGGTGCTTCCTTTGCTGGTTTCTATTACATCTGCTTCCAGAAGTCAGCAGCGTCTATAGAGGGCTATTACTACCATAGGAGTTCAGAATGGTAAGGAAGCTTCCTTCCCTCTGTGGGCTGAAGGGTGGCTCCTCAAACCAAGCAGTGACTCCTCTTCTGCTTGTCTGCAGCTTTGGGAGTGTCCGGGTGGTGCTTCTCTGGGCTGGGAAGGAGGTTAAAGCTGGCGACTGGACCTCAGGGCAGAAGGAAGTGCATGTGTGCTGGTTTTGGCCAGAGCAGACCAGTGCAGCCTATTTATGTGGTATAAAGTGCTACGTTTTTTGCACGGTGGGGATAACTGGGTTGGCAAGGTGGAGCAGGGGAGATAGGAGGTCTGGAGGTGTGCTGGGGCCCAGCAATGGTCTGGTGCATCTGTGAAGCACTTTGGGAGGCAGACACCAGCTGTGGGGTGCTGAAAGGATCCCTCCAGAAGCCTGGTCTCCAAGGACTCGCCGGGCTTGGCCTGTTCCTGCCCTCCCGTGAGGCAGCCTGGCCTGGTGTGCTGGGTCACGTTCCCTCAGTTTGGGCTTTGCTGAGTGATTCAGGCTTTGCGCTTCTCCGTGCCTTGGCCAGAGGATGTCGGGGGACCTTTGAGAGGGAGCTTGGTGCTTTTTCACACATAACAGCTCAGCTGTCGCTCCCTTCAGGCAGAAATCTTGTCAGGCCAGTGCTTTGTACTCCAAGGTCCTTGGGGTGTTGCTGTAAGACAAGGGAACAGTCAAAGTTAATTGGTTGGTTTCTCAGTAGAGCCACCAGCAGCCAAGTAGCTGTGGAGAGGTTTTTTTCTCCCCCTCTGACAGCCTTGGACATTTGTCAGGCACAGTGAGTGAGTGTGTAGGGGGTGGCAGGAGGGTACCTGTGAGGCTTTCAGACAAATCCCCTTGAGCTAAGCTTGGCATGCAGTTTGCAGTTGCAGCAAACACTTTGAATGTGAAAACCATGGAACTTCCAAAGGTTTCCAACGCCACCTCGGACGCAGCCTGGCTGCAGGCAGCTCAGGGGCACGGGGATGGAAATGAGGAATGGTGCAGAGTCCTCTGGGGCTTTTGGCATGGGGAGGGGCGAGTGTGGGGTGCCCGAACACCTCGGAGACCGTGAATTGGAAGAGAAGAGCTGGAGACCGGGATGTCTGCTCTGCAGCCGGCCGAGCAGGAGCTCTTACTGCTGGAGGAGTTCTGTTGCTTTGTGTAATCCTCTCCTCTGTCTTTTTTTTTTTCACCTCCCCCCTCTCTCCCAGGTATCAGTCATTGAATTTAACTCACGTTCCTGAGCACAGCGCTCCTATCTACGAATTCCGATGACGAGCTGTCCAGAACTGATACCGCCCAGATGCAAAGCGGGCAGGAGAGCGTGGCCTGCCAGGAGAACTGTGTCCCTGTCGGAGCACGGGAATGCACACTTCTCTCCTGCCCCTCGGACTCGCGAGAGAGAGCCTGAATGTTAACCCACCCAGCCCAAGGAGCGTGGCTGCTGGAGCTTGATTCTCCCTCCTGTCGAGTGGCGATTTGATCTTTAATCTGGTTTTAAGCTACTTTTAAATGCACTTTCTTATTGCACAGCTAGTTTCTCTATCACTGAAGTTCTGCCCGGCTCTTCTCTGGAAGCTGTTTCTCAGTAGCTGGAATCAGTGGGCTGTTCTGATGAGTAATAAGAAAATATAAGCTCCGGTGCTTATATTTTCATTGTTACAGCCTGATATGGGTTGAAATCGCCAGGACTTGGGTTTGGTGCCCAGATTACCAGCTCTGACGCTCCCAGAGCCGGGTCCCGCGTGTGAGGTTTCAGCCGCAGAGTGTCGGGGGAGCATTGGTTGGGACAGATGAGGCTTGAATGAGTCTTTGCTTTGCTCTGGCTAACGAGGTTAGCTAACGAGGTTAGCCAACGAGGTTAGCCGGAGCCGCAGATCTTTCAGGAACGCCGGCCCTTGGGAGCTGGGAGCTGTTCCAGTGTCTGGATACGCCACTGGGAATTAATTTGATATACGGACTTCCAGGCTCTCAGTAAAGTGGATCTGAACTCTGCTTATAGGTGTATATTTGCTCTTTACTTAAGTTAAGGGTAAAAAAAAAAAAAAGAAAAAAGAAAAAAAAAAAGTGGGGGGAAGAAAACAAAAAAAAAGAAAATGGGGAAAAAAAAAAAGGAGGGGAAAAGGAGAAAAAAGAGGAGAAAAAGGAAAAAAGGGGGGAAAAAAGGAGGGGGGAAAAAAGGAAAGAGGAAAAAAAAAGGCGAGGGGGAAAATAGATGAGAAAAAAACCTTTTATTAAATATATATATTTTTATGGTTCCTTTTCCAAAGGACCCTATGGCAAATGCACAAGTACTCGACTACATTTTCCTGTTTTCACATTGAAAACTGGGGATGTCTGCGTTTAGTTTTTATATCCCTGTATGTAACCAGCCAGCTGCTCTGGGAAAGGAACCGGAGGGCGAGTGTTGAGGAGACAACTCTGGAACTGCTCAGCGTTTTGTGCTCGCTCTTTGTGCTTCACCGACACCGCTGCTTGACACCTTTTTACAAGGGAAAAAAAAAAAGGAAGAAAAAAACCCAACCAAACAAAACCAAACCAAAATGAAACAATCCAACCCAACTCCCCTCTCCCCAGCAGCTCTCTGATTTTGGAATGTTTCAAGTGACATCAATTCAGGCTTGCGTGCCAAAGTGTGTGTGTTACGCGCGTGTTGGGGGTGTTGTTTATTTTTGTTTTTTAAAGACTTTTCAAAAGTTGGCCTCGGTTGTGTCTTTAATGTGATGGTCCCATTGGCGGGGCTTTTGTGAGAGTTCAGTTTGGTTTGGGTTTTGGTTTTTTTTTCTGGCTGTTTTTAAAACAATCCCCCTTTCCAGCAGGCTCAGTGAGGTGTAACCAGGCAGGTGTCGAGGACGGGTTCGTCCCCTGGGAGAGGAAAGCGAAGCCACCGCGTGACCAGCGCCAGGGAGGCTTTGGTTTTCTTTTTAACTGACTTTCTTCAGCGTGTCTCGTCGTGTCTGGTTTATTGCAGCTGAATTTCTCGTTTAAGCCTTAAAAGAGAAAGTCTTTGGGTCTCGAGGAGCCTGTTTCCTCTGTTCCAGCTCAGATGGGAGCAGCGGGCGGGCTGGTATCGGGAGATGATGTGCAAAGCACCCGCTTTGTGGGTGTCGTGTGCAGCAGATCAATCCTTTTCCCCAGCACAAATGGAGAGAGACCTGCTTGTGGGAGAAAAGGGGGGGGGACCTGGCCCTCTGGGGTTGAGGGAAGCCCTGGTCTTGGCCATCACAGGTGGATTTGTAGCATAGGACAAGTGGGAGAATGATTCGAGGCTGCGAGCAGAGCAGTCGGGAAGTGAGCAGAGGAAGTTGAGATTCCCATTTTATTCTGCTTCTCTTGGAGAAACTCTGCCCCTTTGGCAGTGGGGAGAGGGGGTTTCCTGACGGGTGTTGCTGGGGGATGTCCTGGCCGGCAGTGCTGCTCTGCTGAGACCACGCGTGGGGTTGAAGCCACTTCTTGGGTGTTTGTGTGGACAGGGATCCAGCTCCCGTGGCCCTTTGCAGCCCTCCAGAGCTGTCTGTGCAATATCGGTGGCCTTGTGCTCCCTGGGGCTGTCAGTGCCAGCGTGACGCTCGAGTTTCTGACGTGGTTTAGGTGATGAACGCTGGTTGTGGACAGAAGCTGGGTTAGGAAAGGTCCTGGGGTTGTTTTATAGGAATAACTACCCCAAGATCTCCATAAAAGTTTTACTTTGAGCCTTGATACGTTGTGAGAAGGGTGGGGAAGGAGCATCCTGCTCTCTGCCTGTTTCCTTTCCACTGTCCCAAAGCTGATTTCAGCTGAAATCCAAAACCGCTGGGGTGCTGCTGCCCCACGGGACCCATGTGGTGGGTGCAGAGCAGGTGGTGGAGCCGAGGTTTGCAGGGGCTGTCGGCATTCAGACCTTCCCTCCTCTGAAGCCTTCATTTTTGATTTTTCTTTTTCTTTGACCTGTTTGGCGAGCTAAGGAGAGATGTTGACGTATGTGGCGGTGTGGTGAGAGAACGGAGCAGGGTGCGGAGGTAGGAAAATGGGATGTTTGGTCTTGGCAGAGGTTGCGATGTCTGTTTTGAAGCAGGTGGGTGGAGCAGGGGCTTTGCGGAGCTATCGATGTCCAAATTAAACATGAAATGTATTTAAGGGGCCTGTGTCCGTGTGTGTTTGTCAACCACCACGCTGCGGGAGTCCAGGGCAGATCTGCTCTGTCTACCCCCTCGAGGGTTTCTCCAGGAATCCAGTAAGCTGCTGGTTGCCTTAAATGTAGGATCTGGCCTTAGAGGAGCAGGAGGGTGGAAAGCCTGGTGTGGGGGGGCTCCCTCTGAAACCCACTGGGTTCCTTACAGCTTTCCTGACAAGCAGCTCCTGCTCACCCCCTCCCAAACCTCGTCTGTGTTCCCCAGGGTTCAGCACTGGGGCTGGATCTGATCAATACCAGTGATCTGGACGAGGGGATTGAGGCACCTCAGTCAGTCTGTAGAGCACACCAAGTTGGTCAGGAGTGTTGGATCTGGCTGAGGGCATGAGGGGTCGGTCTGGGCTGCACTGATGGGTGGAGGCCAAGTGGATGAGGTTCAACAAGGCCAAGTGACAGCTCCTGCCTTTAGTCATATCAACCCCCTGCAGTGCTCCAGGCTGGGACAGGGCAGCTGGAAAGTGCCCCCTAGGAAAGGACCTGGGGGGGGTTGGTCAACAACCACCTGGAAAGTAGCCAGGGAGTGCCCAGGTGGCCAAGAAGGCCATGAGCATCCTGGCTGTCAGCACTGGGGTGGCCAGCAGGACCAGGGCAGGGATTGTCCCCCTGAGATCAGCACTGGGGAGGCTGCCCCTCGAATCCTGGGGTCAGTTTGGGTCCCTCACTCCCAGAAGGACATTGAGGGGCTGGAGTGTGGCCAGAGAAGGGCAACGGAGCTGGGGAAGGTTTTGGAGCACAAGTGTGGTGAGGAGCAGCTGAGGGACCGGGGCTTGTTCAGCCTTGAGAGGAGGCGGCTCAGGGGAGACCTTCTGGCTCTCAACAGCCCCCTGACAGGAGGTTGGAGCCGGGGGGCTTCGGGCTCTGCTCCCAAGTAACAAGCGACAGGACAAGAGGAATTGTCCTCAAGTTGCTCCAGGGGAGGTTCGGATTGGAGCTGAGGAACAACTTTTTCCTCTCCAGGCCTGGCCCAGGCTGCCCAGGGCAGGGGTGGAGCCCCCCTGATCCCTGGAGGGGTTTCCAAGCCTCCCGTGGAGCTGTGGTGCTGAGGGCCATGCGTCCGTGGTGCCCTGGCAGTGCTGGGGATCGTTGGACTCGCTGATGCCAAAGGTCTCTCCCGTGCCCACCCCGTTCATCCCGCGACTGGCGGAACCCGCGGCGCGGGGCTCGGAAGGCGGCGGAGCGTCACGGCGGGTGCACGGACGGATCCCGCCCGCCGAGGCTCGCCCGGACGCTTGAGGGGGACGGACGGACGAGGCCGGCGGTGCTTCCGGTGCGCGGCGTGTGGGGCCTGGGCAGCGGGCCCGGCCCGGCCGGCCCCGCCATGGGCATCCTGGAGAAGATCTCTGAGATCGAGAAGGAGATCGCCCGCACACAGAAGAACAAAGGTCCGGGGGGCGCGGGGAACACGGAGCGGTCGGGGACTGGGGTTCATGGGGAAACCGGGGGGCCTCTGCCCGTGGCGGGGGTACCGGGGAAGAGGTGACTGGAGGGTTATGGGGGAGGAGGGGGCTGGGAGGGAGTGCGGGGGTGTGAGGGGCTGTGGAGGGCAGATGGGCTGGGAAGAGGTGTCTGGGAGTGCGAGGGGCTGGGGAGGGTTTGAGGGGCTGCTGGTTTATAAGGGGGGCTGAGAGGGGGTGCAGGGGAGGAGGTGACTGGGGTGTGAGGGGCTGGGGGACACAAAGGGACAGGGGTTTTGGGGGGGCAGGGATTCTGGGGGAAGAGGTGACTGGGAGTGAGGGGCTGGGAGGGGGAAATGTTACAGTCTGGGCCATGGGGAAGGTGACTTGTGGGGTGGTTTGTGAAGGTGGGGTGGTGTGTGGAGGTACAAGGGGCTGGATTAGGGTGGTTGAGGGGCTTGGGGTGTTGGGTGCTGGTGCAGGTGAGGGAGCAGGGTGAGCCGAGAGGCTGGGGTGAGGTGTGGGGGGCAGCTGCCCTCTTTCCTCATAGTTGCTGCCCTATCTGGTGCAGATGGGAAGCTTCATCCCCCATGCCTGGAGGAGGTTCAGTTCGGAGCCCTGGTAGCACCTCCAGTTCTCCTCAGCTGGGTTGAGCACCCCAAGTGCTGCTGGTTGAGGGGGCCCCGAGCTGGTGTTTGAACACCTTCACTTAGAGGGGAGTGGGGAGCAGAGGTCCCTTCAGGTTCCACCTAAGCAAGTGCCCAGCTCCTTGCTGCTTCTTGAGGCTTTAGGCTGTGGTAGATCATGGAAAGGAAAAAAAAAAACCAAAAAAAGCCAAACCCGTAATCATAATCCTTCCTTGTTACAAAGGGAAACAGCTACCTTGGGTTTTTTTTCTGTATCAAGTATAAATTCAAGTGTTTTGCTAAGAATGAGTCAATAAAATACTTTCCATGCACATGAGCTTCAAGTTAAACTTATCTTTAAAAGACAAGAGCTGGGGGGGACACAGAAATCCTGTATTTTTGGAGCACTGAATGTGCTGGGTGTGAGGAGAAGCCTTTGCCCGGGAGCAGCCGTACCCCCTGTGATCTCTCCCCTTCACCCGTTCACTCCTCACTTGTTCTCCTCTGGCGTTGCTCCTTTTTGCTGGGCATTTTTTTTGGCCGCTGATTTCCCTCGAGTGTGACTTTCTGTCCAGATTCCCGAGAGGTTTGTTCTCAATCCTGGCATTTCAAAAGGCTGTGGAACACCCTGGGGGGGGGTGGGTTACCTTGTGTGTGTGGCAGCGGTGAAGACGTTGCCCTGAGATCTTATTTCTAGAAGTGAATTATCAGCAACTTTCTACCAACCGGTCGTTGTGTTTGTGCTGTTCCAGCCACCGAGTACCACCTCGGCCTGCTGAAGGCAAAGCTTGCAAAATACAGAGCCCAGCTGCTAGAACCTTCCAAATCCTCGGCCGCTAAAGGAGAAGGCTTTGATGTGATGAAATCTGGAGATGCCCGGGTGGCCCTGATCGGTTTTCCTTCTGTGGGTAAGGTCAGTGAGTGTCTGCGTTACCCACGGGGCGCGTGCTGGCCCAGTGTGGGGTGAGCTGTAGAGCAGGTGTCCCTCTTCTCCTCCTGTTTCGCCTTCTCGACGTGAGTTGCCAGAAGGTGGTTGTAGGTGGAGAGCTGAAAGTTGGGGCTGCAGCACTGCTGAGAAAATAGGCAGGGGCACGGGACTTGCTGAGGGGTGACCTCATTGATGTTTATAAAGATGTCAAGGGCGAGTGTTGGGAGGATGGAACCAGGCTCTGCTCAGTGACATCTTGTGATAGGACAAGGGGCAAGGGTGCAAGCTGGAGCATAGGAGGCTCCATGTAAACATAAGGAGAAACTTTTTCATGGTGAAGGTGACAGAACTGGAACAGGCCGCCCAGGGAGGTAGTGGAGTCTCCTTCTCTGTACGTGTTCCTGTGTGGCCTGCCCTGGGTGATCCTGCTGTGGCAGGGGGGTTGGACTCGATGATCTTTCAAGGTCCCTTCCAACCCCTGCCATTCTGTGATTCTTTGTTCAGCCACAACGCTGTCCCGTCCCCCTGTCAGTGCCTGTGTCTGCAACAGCCCCAATGTGACTTCCAGAAACCACAGAACGCTTTGGTGTTACTGGTTTTTGTTGATCATTGACTGGGGCTTTTGTCTGTGTATCTCTAGTGATGCTGATCTCTTGTATTTCAGTCCACGTTTTTGAGTTTAATGACCTCAACTGCCAGCGAAGCTGCATCTTACGAGTTCACAACCCTGACGTGTATCCCGGGAGTCATTGAAGTAAGTAGGATTCTCCTCTCTTTGGCACAGCAGCCCCAGGAAGAAACCCAGAGGTGTAGATGTGTCTGTCTGCACCAGTTATGCTCGTGCTGTCAGTCAGAAGCAGCCATATCCAAAGGTCTCGTGTGACTTCTGCTTTTAAACTTCAGGAGGTCTTGAGTGCTTTTGGCATCAGGTCTCCTGCAACCCACGGTGTTGATTTAGCACTTCCCTAGGCCACAGAGCTCCTCAGGCCCTCCCATCTGAGCTGGGGGGGGTTCATCTGCCACCGTTCAACTGACCAGAGCCATACGAGAATTCTCAGCTGAATTTTTGTAACTGCTGCTGGCGCAGTTGACCAGATGGCTGGAAACCTTGACAGATTTGTTTTTAATGAAGCTTTAAAAGAGGCAATCTGTACTGCGATCAGTTTGGAAAGAAAATACAACGACTCCCATCCTTGAGGAGTTTTATTAGTGGTGGCCTAAGCATCCATCAGTAAAGCAAATGGTAAAGGGCGTCCGACTGAAAAGTGTCCAAGAGTAACGAGAAAAATCTGGGTCAGAATTGAAAGAGGACTTAAATAATGACTGTTAAAATGAACACCAATACCCTAGTGCACCCAAACGCAGCCCAGAGCTGCAGCCAAGCCACTAAAGCTGTTGCTGAGGAGTTCACTGGGACAACAGCTCGAGAGCCAGAGCCCCTGTGGGCCTGGTGAATGAAGGTCTCCTGGCGTTTCCTGCTGCTCTAAGAGCTGTGGCACATCTGAATAGTTCTGATCCCTCTCAGTAATGGGGCGGTTCTTGCTCATTACTGCGCTTCCTCGTTAGACTGAGGAGGTAAAGGGGTTTGGTTTGGTTTTTTTGTCTTTCCATTTCACCGACTCAGGATAACGACCGTTGTGCTTTTCCCTGGTACTTTGTCCACCTGCAGTCGTGAGGCCGTAGGAGGCCAGGGCCTAACGTCCCTCAGTACGTGGTGTCAAATGCAGGAGGTCACCTTGACAAACCAGAGCCACCAGCTTTGGGCAGAGCTGTCCTGAGGTTCCTTTGGTTTCACTCTCTGCAGGCTTTGGGTCACAGATGCTTGGGCCTTTTGAGGCAGCTCGGGTGGCCTGTGCAAAGCTCTCAACTCTCTGTCCTTCTGTTTCCTTTCCAGTACAAAGGAGCCAATATTCAGCTGCTGGACCTGCCTGGAATCATCGAAGGAGCAGCACAAGGTTGGCTGACCTCTGCCTTTCTGTAAAGTAGGGATTTGCCCTCAGTAGTGTTCCTGGGCATCTCAAACCTTAACAGCTTTCCTGGGCCAATCATTCCCACGTTGGCTTTCCAAATTTTGGAGTCCTTGGTCTTACGTGACGCACGATTCTTGTCCCTGAGCCTACGTAAGCTTCTATAAGTATCAGAAAGATGCTTTTCTGGAGGTGGGAGCCAAAGCAAGCCAGTCCCTTCTCACCTTCTTGCGTGAGTGTTTTCTCGCTCGTCTGTTTTCTGGTGCAGAGGCATCTAAAGAAAGATGCTGGAGAGGCGGAGGGGGGAATGGCAGCTAAAGAGTAACCTCCTTTGGCTGATTTCCTCAGTTCCTGCCAGTCCTCCCATGAGTCCTGATTTTGGGAAGAGGTGTTCTGGTCTGCTTGGTCACATGGACAAATGGACTGATCCTGTCTGCAGGTTATGAAAAATCCCATCGGAAGATACTGTAGGAGACTTCAGAAAGTCTCCCAATGGTCTCTTCTTGGAAGAGCGTGGCCTGTTTGATACAAGTCTCTCCTCTTGGACCAGAAAGTCTCCTGTTTAATACAAGTCTCTCCTCTCAGACCAGAAAGTCTCCTGTTTAATACATGTCTCTCCTCTTGGACCAGAAAGTCTCCTGTTTAATACAAGTCTCTCCTCTTAGACCAGAAAGTCCATGTAACCCCTCTGCACAGTGGCCCTAAGCCCACGTCACTGCTCTGGGTAAACTGTCTCTGCTTCCTGGAGCTGCTGCAGTTGCAGGTGTCTGGGGACGTCTGTCCTGCCGGCAGCGATGTCATTTCCACCCACGTGGCCGCACTCAGGTAGCTTTACAGACACTAGTTCAGGTCACCTATGGTGGAGGAGCAGCAGCAAAGAGTATTTGTGACAGACATGAGAGAGTGTGGGTGGAGCAGACGCACTGACTCAGGTCCCCTCAGCTCCAGGCTGCAGCCAATACAGTGCTGCAGGAGCTTTTTCCTGGCTTCCAAGCAGCTGTGCCAGGCAGGATGCCCCGTCTGTCGCCGAACTCGTAGCTGCTTTCTCTTGCTGATGTCCGGCCATCTCCTCTCTTCTCAGGGAAGGGCAGAGGCCGGCAGGTGATAGCTGTGGCCAGGACAGCAGATGTCGTTATTATGATGCTGGATGCCACGAAGGGTGAAGTACAGAGGTGAGCATGTGCTTCTGGGTGTGTGGAGCTGTGGGGTGCTGAGCCAGGCCTGGGGGTTCCTAAAAAACAGGCCAGCTCCCTAAAGTGTTATGCCCTGGGCATGTTGGGGAAGCAGTACTTAAGCTATCCAGGGACACCTTGTTGTGGCCCTTCAGTGCGTCATGGGGCCTATCAGAAGAATGGGGACAGACTTGTCAGCAGGGCCTGTTGGGACAGGACAAGGGGTGGTGGGTTTAAATTGAAAGAAGGAGATTTAGACTGGAGAGAAGGAAGAAACTTTTGATACTTAGGGTGTTGAGAGGCTGGCCCAGGCTGCCCAGAGAGGTGGTGGCTGCCCCATCCCTGGCACCATTGCAGGGGAGGTTGGCCGGG